>JAJOOR010014481.1:0-22561 GCA_036250505.1 Solanum acaule | reverse complement strand
GGGGGTCTTTTGAGGAGTTATGAGGGTGAAAGAGTTGTTGGTGGGGCCCAAAACCCGTTGCCCAACGGCTCTCAACGACTATTTTTGTAATTCTTTTTAAAAAAAAAAAAATGAACCAGACCGGACCGAGATCGGAACCAATATATATCGGACCGGGACTAACCGGTAAATCCCGGTTTCCGTCCCGTTACCCCTCCCGGACCCCCTAGACACTGGACCTAACCGGTACAAGCCGGAACGGAACCGGACCGGGACGGAATGGTACCGAAATCGGCACCTCCTGGTTCCGTTGCCAGGCTTAAACAACACTGTGTTATCACATATATAGGGACAGTATAATAATATTAAAAGTTATTGGTCAAAAGTTAATATAAGAAAAGATGAAAGATAGAAATAATTAATGTATTAGCTATGAAATTCATAACATTATAACTAAGAATGTAGAAGAGTACGATTAACGCTTGCAATAATTAGTAATAACTAAGATAATTTGTAATGTTATAACTAAAGAATTAATGTGAAATTTCTAATAAATTTTATACTTACATAAATAAATAGGACTTTTAATTACTGTTACTTATTTATTTTTTATAATTATTAGATTTTAATTTAGTGTAGGAACAAAATGTAAATGTTTATTCCATATTGATAAATATAAAATTTATTTTGTAAATGGTAAATTTTAAATGATTCATATATATTCACATATTTTCACATCTGTTATAAGTTTTTTTTTTGTTTTAAAAAAATTCAGAACATTTTAAAATAATATATTTTGATGTTAGAGATCTTGTTAACATGATAATACATTCGTGACATATATAATGCTTTAATTTAAATACAAATACCTACCCAAATATAAATATATATTTGCATTAATGAAAAATATTTATCTCATAAATATTGGCTATTAAATAAATAATAAAAACTAAACTAATATAAACTTCAACTGACATTATTTCAAGTCATAAACTTTTCTTCGTCTGAAATACTGAAATATTAAGAAATAGTATATTAGTAAAACAAAAGAACAATGTTTATATAGTACCACTATTTTGAAGAAATCCTGACAATCTAAATCACATAATTAATAAATAAAGTCATTCTTTTGTCTTAAACACAAAAAAAAATCGTGACAATTCTCTAAATTTTGGAAAAAGATATTCAAAAACATATATCTACATCACAAGAGAAATTGTTAAGAAAACAAATGAATTTAGACTACATCATGTTAACTTCATATATTGGAGCATTACACACTAATGTATACATTAGAAAAAAATGATTATTATATCATCAAATGATTTTCCTCAAGTCCTGGAGGTTATGGAATATACCTTCTTAAGATAGAATGATTTACTTCATCAAAATAGTGGTACCTCATATTCCGCTAAACTTCAAACTCACTCAACAACAATAAATCACACAAAAAAAAATTAAAATGCAAGAAGAAGAGTAAAAGATTAAAAAAAAATTGTGGTTGAAAAATGAGAGGAAACCCCTCTATTTATAGTCAACAAAGGGTAGTATGAACAAGTATTTTTTGTGTCTTATCTTGAAAGACATGACCTTTCCGAGAAGTCACAACCCTTTGAAAAAGTCACAATTTATATAAAAAGTTACAACCCTTTGGAAAAGTCACAATTTATATAAAAAGTCACAACCCTTTGGAAAAGTCACAACTTATTGAAAAAGTCACAACTCTTTGGAAAAGTCATAACTATCGAAAAATCACAACCTTTTTGAAAAAAAGTCACAACTTATCAGAAAAGTCAGAACTCATCGAACAAGTTACAACCCAAGTTAGGGATATTATAGTAATTTAACATTCAAGTTAGAAGTTCATGCTTTTAAGGTAACTAGTTTTACGGCACGTGTGTTGCACGTGTGTATCGTATATGTAGTACATGATGTTATAATACATAATTAATATTACTAAATTAAATCTTTTTAGTAAATAATTATAATTGAACAAACATAGGACAAGTGTTCTTAAGTTATATGTCATAGAGTTACTTGTATTTTGAGATCAAAATGATCGGATATCATTAAAATATTTCAAAATACATTCAAAGTTTAAATATGGAATAAAGTGAGATTTATTTAGTAATATTATTTCTTACTTCACTCAATTTTTCAAAAAAATCTAATCAACAAAGTAGAAAAAAATATCCACTCAAGAAATGTCACCAATAGTGTTTCCTCTTGAGGTTATGAACATACATGATATACACCATTTGAGTAGAAATTGTCTTAAATATTCATACTTGAAATTTAATATGTGCATGACACTAATAAGGATTACTATAAGTATTTCAATATGTTATCTTTATATGCTTCATATCTTTTATAATATTACTCAATTAATATTTGAGTAAGGCTATCATAGAGAAGTAATTTTACCAAAAAGTGTACTTGGTTGTTATCATGAATGATGATTATATATACTTCCGAAGAATAATTTAATTTTAATATATGAATAACATCACCTATGGTGAAAAATATTTCATTTCATTAAGGTTCTACCTTATCTTTGTGAAATTGTAGTCTTCTCCTTTTTTCTGCCGCATACATATCATATAGTTTTTGTCTAATGAAAGTATCTAGTAACTTATAGAAGTTGCATCATGATATAAAATATTTAAATTTTTCATTAATAAAAATGAATAGATGAATAAAATTTAAAGTATTATTTATAGAATCATTAATTTGATTTAAGATCATTTTATGATCAATCACTATTTTCTTATCTATTTTTATATAGCTAGTAAGGAGTGTATCTTGTGATATAAAGAAAAATTATATGGAACAATACATAGCCAATGAAGAAGGAAGAAGAAAATATATGTTCATGCTAAATTCACTCTAGTGTTCCATTTGATTTAAATCTCTTGCCACCAAAACTTTACTTTCTCCGTTAATTTTTACATACATATCTATTAAAAAATAATTATTATCATGACCATGTTATCATATTGTAAGTACAAGAGAAAATCTATTTTTGAAATAGTGAATTTAACATCAAAACTAATAATTCAATGGACTACATTGATACCCATTGTTTTAGCAATATTAGGAAGAAACTCCTTCGTTTGAGGGAAAAGAATAATAAATAAATAAAAGAAAGAAGAAATATCTTACCCAAATCATATGCCTTTTTTCATATATGTTAAATATTATTGTCTCTCCCACAACTTTTCATCACTCTTAACTCATGAAAATGGTAAGTAAAAATACGAGTGTGAATTGATGAATGATTTGCTACAATTTTTTCACCAACTCTTTCTTATGAGGTACCTCGAATTTTATTGAATTTCAAACTTCATTAATTTTTGCAAATAACACTTGAGATTTTTTAAGAAGAAGGTAGAGAACTTAAAGAAATTGTAGTTTAAAAGTGTGAGGAAACCCCTCTATTTATAGCTATCAAATAGTAGTATGAAAGGTGTTAATTATGCCTTATCCGAAAAATCCCAACCTTTCGAAAAAGTCACTGCTTATCGGAAAAGTCACAACCCTTTTAAAAAGGCATAACTCATCAGAAACGGCACAACCCTTTAGAAAAGTCACAACCCTTCAAAAAAATCACAACCCTTCAGAAAAGTCACAACTCATTGAAAAAGTCAAAACCCGTCAAAAATATCACAACCCTTTGAAGAAGTCACAACTCATTAAAAAAGTCACAATCCTTTAATTTGAAAATGTATCTACTTTCAATATAATAAAATTAATTAAATTAATAAATAAAATAAATTAAGTATTTTTAGTTGGTGGTATTATAGTAATTCAACATTCAAGTTTTGGAGTTCATGATTTTAAGGTAGTATAGATATAGATATAGATGTATGTATGTAATTTTAATTAATAAAATCGACCTCAAGAGGTGAGTTTATATTAAAATGAATTAAAAAATACCGACCTTAAGAGGTCGGTATATTTAAATTATTATTATATTTAAATAATATTAACTTCATGATATCGGTATTTATTAAATATTTTTAAATATAGATAATTATTTTAAAAGATACTGACATCCCGTGATCGGTAAATTAACACTTCTTTTTTAAAAGAATGACAATCTCAAAACCCTAACTTTCTCACTCCTAAACTCTCTCTCACGTCCACCCACCCACCCTTCCCCGATCGGCGCCCACCCACCCATCCCAGACCGGCGCCCACCCCACCCATCCCTGACCGGTGCCACGCCACCATCCCCGAACGGCGCAGCCTCAGCAGCAGGTCGCAGCAGAAGAGGGCTATAGCAGCAACGCACAGAGTTCGGCAACAGTAGCGAACAAAGGGCGTCGCGACTCTCAGTCGCAGAATCTTGCCGGTGACGAAGCTCTCAGTCGCACAAGCTCGCCATCGTAGAAGTCAATTTATAAGGTAAGTTTATTTTTTTCATGGTGATTTTATTCATTTACTGAAAAATCCTTGCCCATGTAAAAATAAAGCTTTGATTTTTCTTTAGAAACAACTTAAAATGATATGGTTCCAGATCTGATAATACTCCTTTAAACGCTACTTTAATTGTCTCTTTTTTTCTTCAACTTTTTTCGTTGTAGTTTTGTGAGAGGGAGAGAGAGGATCATTTAGGAGAAAATGAGGATAAAATAATAGGGGATGATTTAGGATTATTACTTTATATTATATTTTGGTTCAAATTACTTCTTCTGGTTCTAGATCTCCCTCCTAATTATGAAAATTTTATTCCTATGTTTTTATTTATTATTGGAATATAGAAATAGTAGGGGTGGTGATGTACATGATCAAGTGGGGGGCTAATTAGTCCTCACAGTCACTAAGAGGAAGAGATTATTTGGGAAATATCTTTGATAGATCTATTATATTTCATATGACTTTTAACCAGTTGGCCAGCAGAGATAGCTGACATGAGAGATAGCTCACCAACAAGAATAGATGTTTGGAAATTATTGTTAGTGTAAGAATTGGGGTGCCTACACTTGAAACTACCTTTGAATATAGTCTTAAGACTAAAAAATATTTAGGCCATCACTAAAAAATTGAGGCCAACACTAAATGTTTCGATAGAGGCGGTAGTTTTTAATTTTTTAGTGTTATATTCAACATGTCAAGATTAAGATTTTACAAGACCAAGTTTATAACATTTTTGTGGAGTGGGTGTGGGGTTAAAACAACTTCATTATAAGAAAGAAGTATAAAATTGACAAAGATTCTAATAAAAGATATACAGACAATAGTGGAAAAAGAGAAGGTATAAGAGTCAACCAAATAGAAAAAGATGCAAGTGATCGTCAAACACAAATCAGTTGCATTCTAATTTCCAAGTGATGCTTTCAAAATTCGAAAATCTTGAATAGATGAAGGAATTAGGTGTTTACTAATTGTCAACTGTTAATAATGATTGAAATCTCTCTATAATGACTACTAAAGAAATTTTAAATTGTTTCTTTTCGTGCTAGGCAGTTGAGGAAGCTCAACATCTAAAAAAGTTGATACCAGACTATGCTGTTTCTTTCATCAAAGTAGGAGATACGGTCTGGTACTTCTAAATTTCTAAAGTTCAAGTACAATTATTTTCTATAATGTGTTTGTGTCCATCTAGTATTGATACTTAGCTTTAATTTAATGATAATTTTTTTGTGTCCATCGAGTGTTTGTTTAGCATAAGTATCAATACTAGTTGATCCTATTGATTACAAAATTGATTTTCTTGCAAGATTAATTTGTGTCCATCTAGTTTTGACACTTAGCTTTAATTTAGAAATAATATATTTGTTAAGCATAAGTACCAACACTAGTTGATCCTATTGATGACCAAATTAATTTTCTTGCAAGATTAATTTGTGTCCATCTAGTGTTGATACTAAGCTTTAATTTAGGAATAATGTTTTTCTTAAGCATAAGTACCAACACTAGTTGATCCTATTGATGACAAAATCGATTTTCTTGCAAGATCGAATTGTGTCAATCTAGTGTTAATATTAAGCTTTAATTTAGGAATAAAGTTTTATTTAGCATAAGTACCGACACTAGTTGATTCTATTGATGACAAAATTGATTTTCTTGCAAGATCAATTAGTGTCTATCTAGTATTGACACTTAGCCTTAAATTTAGAAAAAATATATTTGTTAAGCATAAGTATCAACACTAGTTGATTCTATTGATGACAAAATTGATTTTCTTACAAGATAAATTTGTGTCCATCAAGTGTTGATTTTAAGCTTTAATTTAGGAATAATGTGTTTGTTAAGCATAAGTACCAACACTAGTTGATCCTATTGATGACAAAATTGATTTTCTTGCAAGATCAATTTGTCTCCATCTAGTGTTGATACTTAGCTTTAAATTTAGTTTTGACTTGTTTAGTTGGTGGATTTAGTTGTTGGAATTAAGTCAAAATTAAACTAGTTAAAGATAAAAAGTTGTTAAGTTGTTTAAGTAATTAAGTTAAAACAAATAATGTGGTTTAGTTGGTGGATTTAGTTGTTGGAACTAAGTCAAAACCAGTTAGACTTAAAAAGTTGTTAAGTTGTTTAAATAAGTTCAAATAGATAATGTGGTTTAGTTGTTGGAATTAAGTCAAAATTAAACTAGTTAAAGTTAAAGAGTTGTTCAAATAAGTTAAAATAAATAATGTGGTTTAGTTGGTGGATTTAGTTGTTGGAGTTAAGTCAAAATTAAAGTAGTTAAAGTTAAAAAGTAGTTAAGTTGTTTAAATAAGTTAAAAATAAATAATGTGGTTTAGTTGGTGGATTTAGTTGTAGGAATTAAGTCAAAACTAGTTAGAGTTAAAAAGTTGTTAAGTTGATTAAATAAGTTAAAAATAAATAATGTGGTTTAGTTTGTGGATTTAGTTGTTGGAATTAAGTCAAACCAGTTAGACTTAAAAAGTTGTTAAGTTGTTTAAATAAGTTCAAATAAATAATGTGGTTTAGTTGGTGGATTTAGTTGTTGGAATTAAGTCAAAATTAAACTAGTTAAAGTTAAAAAGTCGTAAGATGTTTAAATAAGTTAAAATAAATAATGTGGTTTAGTTGGTGGATTTAGTTGTTGGAATTTAGTCAAAACTAGTTAGACATAAAAAGTTGTTAAGTTGTTTAAATAGGTTCAAATAAATAATATGGTTTAGTTGATGGATTTAGTTGGTGAAATTAAGTCAAAACTAAACTAGTCAAAGTTAGAAAGTTGTTAAGTTGTTAAAATAAGTTTAAATAAATAATGTGGTTTAGTTGATGGATTTAGTTGTTGGAATTAAGTCAAAACTAGTTAGACTTAAAAAGTTGTTAAGTTGTTTATAAGTTCAAATAAATAATGTGGTTTAGTTGGTGGATATAGTTGTTGGAATTAAGTCAAAATTAAACTAGTTAAAGTTAAAATGTTGTAAAGTTGTTTAAATAAGTTAAAACTAAATAATGTGGTTTAGTTGGTGGATTTAGTTGTTGGAATTAAGTCAAAATCAGTTAGACTTAAAAAGTTCTTAAGTTGTTTGAATAAGTTCAAATAAATAATGTACTTTTGTTTATGGATTTAATTTTTGGAATTAGGTCAAGATTAAACTAGTTAAAGTTAAAAAGTTGTAAGTTGTTTAAATAAGTTAAAATAAATAATGTGGTTTAGTTGGTGGGTTTAGTTGTTGGAATTTAGTCAAAACTAGTTAGACTTAAAAAGTTGTTAATTTGTTTAAATAAGTTCAAATAAATAATATGGTTTAGTTGATAGATTTAGTTGGTGGAATTAAGTCAAAACTAAACAAGTTAAAGTTAAAAAGTTGTTATGTTGTTTAAATTAGTTTAAATAAATAATGTGGTTTAGTTGGTGAATTTAGTTGTTGGAATTAAGTCAAAACTAGTTAGACTTAAAAAGTTGTCCAGTAGTTTAAATAAGTTCAAATAAATAATGTGGTTTAGTTGGCGGATTTAGTTGTTGGAATTAAGTCAAAATTAAACTAGTTAAAGTTATTAAGTTGTTTAAATTAGTTTAAATAAATAATATGGTTTAGTTGGTGGATATTGTTGGAATTAAGTCAAAACTAGTTTGACATAAAATGTTGTTAAGTTGTTTAAATAAGTTCAAATAAATAATGTGGTTTAGTTGGTTGATTTAGTTGTTGGAATTAAGTCAAAATTAAACTAGCTAAAGGTAAAATATTGTTAAGTTGTTTAAATAAGTTAAAAATAAATAATGTGGTTTAGTTGGTGGATTTAGTTGTTCGAATTAAGTCAAAACTAGTTAGAGTTAAAAAGTTGTTAAGTTGTTTAAATAAGTTCAAATAAATAATGTGATTTAGGTGTTGGAATTAAGTCTTAATTAAACTAGTTAAACTTAAAAAGTTGTTAATGTTATTTAGCTATTGAATTAAAATTATCATTATTGTTTGTGTAGATGGAGCCTAATCGTACTTGGATGTAAATTAGAAACAATCCTGGTCGAGCGGATATGATTTCAGAATTTGCAGAAGGTGTTACAAGTTTTACAAATCATGCAAAGACACTTGATGATTTTTTAACTTCAAGATTGATTAGGTGTCCGTGTGTTAATTGTGAAAATGTGAGATATCATACCGACATCTGGAGGTCAGAATCTCAAAAATAAATAATTAAAAAAAAATACCAACCTCCGAAGGTCACAATCTCAAAAATTAAATAAAATAAAAAATAAATAATACCGACCTCTGGAGGTCAGAATCTCAAAAATAAATAAAATAAAAATTAAAAAAATACCAACCTCCAGAGGTCGGAATATAAAAACTAAACAAAATAAAAAATGAACAATACCAACCTCTAGAGGTCGAAATTTAAAAATTAAGGAAAATAAAAATAAAAATATACCGACTTCCAGAGATCGAAAATATTAAAAATTAAAAATTAAAAATTAACAAATACCGACCTCCGGATGTCTGTATTTCAAAATATAAGAAATAAATATTCTAACATCCAGAAGAAGAAAATAATAATAAAAATAAATAAACAACTATATAAAAGTGGCCTCAGGAAGTCGAAAAATAAAATAATGAATTTTCTCACTTCAAATTAGAACTGACCTCGTAGATTTCGTCGGGGAATAAGTCCGCGACGCGGGGGTGTTCCACAAGTTTCTAGAAATTAAATTCTGAGACAGTAAAGTCCGCGACATGTCCGCGACGTGGACCAAACATTTGGCCTTTGGTGGAGCTAGTTCGCGACGCGGACATGCTCCTTCCAAGAGCAACTTCAAGCTGCCTTGGCAACTTGTTTGGCCAAGGGTTGGGGTCCTCCTCGGGGACCCTTAGGGTGGTCCCGGGGAGTCGTAACCAAACATTTTGACCCTAAAAATAATTATTAAGACACTAGGGTCACCTCCACTGATTTTAGACTCCAAACAACATATAAAAACATGAACAACATACTAGAACACACCAACACGTAAAAGACTAGTTTCCGAACGTCTTGGTCGTCCCTTGACGTTTGACTTCCAAACTCTTTAAAACTGACTAAAAAGGCTATCCTTCAATATTTAACAAGTTATTAATGCATAAAACCCATGTGAGGCTCTACTTTATCCTACTTCATTTTGAGGGTCGTTACACATCAATACGATACTATTATTGCAAAAGAGTTCAAAATTTTCAACGATAACTCAGGGTTTTAGGAGTTACCTCTAATGCCGATTGAAATGTGATTGAAAAGCTAGGCAGTAAAGTATTCCAACTCCAAGCACAAATCAACAAACTAAAATGCTAGTAAATGGCTAAAGTAAAGAAAATACTACCTTAGTGTGAATTTAGGAGGTTTCAGAGCAAGGGAAAGTTAAGAATTTCAAATTTGAAGTTTCTTGGCCATTAAAAACCATCCAGTTCGCACCTGTTCGGCGACGTTAGTCGTACTCACCAATTCACTCGGTGATTCGCCGAGTGATCACTAGCCCCGTCGATTGCTAAAGTTCTTTCAGTTTCTTGGGGGTCAAGACGGCGATCTGCATAGAGATTTCCGTCCTAGTCAGCGACACACGGAACTGCTTCGTAAGTCCATCGAGTTTTACAGGCTCTGCCTTGATCTTGAATTGAGCCAAACGGCGGGTCAAGTTGGGCTCGCCGACCTCTTCTGCGATCCACCGACTGACCATTTTCTCACCAATCTATATTTTTCAACACTTTCCTCATTCAAACCAACACCACTAACATACCATTATTTATAAGAGCAAAATAAAGCATTTAAAACTTTGGGTTGCCTCCCAAGAAACACCTTATTTAACGTCGTGGCACGACGCGAGTTCTTACTCACTCCCCATTGGTTGGGTTGGCCCTAGTGTTACTAGGCAACCCCAATAGTTCATTTGAGTGAAGAAGAGGCACCGCATAATTCAGAAGTGTCCTGATCAGCTTGATCGATCTAGCGTGAGAGACAACCATGTGATTCAACATGTCAATACTCTTTTTCATCACTTCCATCATTGGATCTTGTTCAGTGATCTTTTGGAGAATGACTTGGAGTGTGTCCTAGACTTGATTGTTCTCCCTGTCTCTAGACTACTTCCTCTCATGAGGAGGTATGTACCTCCCTTGACTCTTGCACTGGTTTTCCACCACTGTTATTTTGGTAGACAACTCGTTCAACTGAGTTACCAGTGCGATTAACTCGAAGTCTCTCTCGACTTCTTGGCTCGTCTCAGCCGAGTTGTCACCATTTCCCCAGCCATACTTAGGGTACCTACCTACATCAACAAATTAAAAGGAAAACAAAACTAAAAATAAAATTAGTAAACTACGATTATTGAAAGCAAAATTCATCTTAAACCGAAAACTTTCATGTAACACCACTCCCCAGCAGCGGCGCCATTTTAATGTTTGTGTAATCAAGACACAACTTCCGATGCAAGTGTCTATGATCGTACAATAGTTTAGTAATCCAACCAAGGGTTGGGGTCGAGTCCCAAGGGAGTGGGCGTGAGAATTAGTGGTTAAGGGAGAAAGTGCTAAAGCTAATCGTAGCTCAAGACTTTGGCGAATGAAAACATAAAAAATTAAAAAGGGTGACGCAAACGCCAAGTATCAAATGGGGGTTTGTAAGTAAGAAACAACTAAAGCAGTGAAAATAAGGAAAAATACAAGTTTGGAGACAGGGTTCTTAGGATGTGATAGGAATACGAGATAGACTAAATCATTGGGTACATGCTTTTGATAGTAAATTCATTGAGTATTTGTGACTTGGCTAGACTTTAAGGGGGATAAGCTCTCTCTCGAACAACTTACCCCGTCTCAAATGCGTTCCTCTCGGACACCCACTTGCTACTTAAAGAACAGCCTTCGCCTTAACCCACTCACTCTCTCGAGCTGAGTGTGTGGACATGGGACTAGGGTTCACTCTCTCGAGCTGAACCTCATGTCGACCCACTCACACTGGCCATCAATTTAGTGGTCTTAGTTTTACGACCTCTCTATCGAGCAAGCCGAAAACACATATATGAGATTATATTTGAAACTAAAACCTCATTAAGTTCATCCACAACCACTAAACGAAATCACATTTATACTACGAATAGACTATCAACAAGAAAGACCCAACAACTAATCTAACCCATATTCACAAAAATCATACCCCAAGAATTGGGGTTTTAGCTACGCATGTAAAAGAGATAAAGACATAAACCAATATCAATTTCCAGCAATGGGTATGCAAGATTAAGTCTTAAAGCAAGCCAAAGGTGAAGAATCCAAGAGACCCAAGTCCAATTCCTTGAATTTGAAACCCTTTGAAAACTCCAAGTTCTTCAAAACTCTCTCCAAACATAGAGAGAATATCTCCAAAACTCTGTCTCAAACTTAATAATCTAATATCTAGATAAAATAAGGTAAAATTTGCTTCTAAGAATAAAAACTGAACTAGTATTTATAGTTTTCAGAAAATGTGCTCCGAAGGATCTTTCGGCGATGTTAGTAGGAATCACTGGTGCATTCGGCGATCCGCCCTTTGATCTACTTCGTCGCCTTTCATCAGTTGTCTTCAACATCTTTGTGTCCTGGGTAATTGGACGATGTAGCACTCCTTCGCGGAGTCTCTCGGAGATACGCCGACTTTTCCTTTTCACCGTTGATTTGCTCTTTTCCTTCAAGGCTCAGCACACTGGAACAAAAGGCGAATATGCAATCTATTGGCAATTCACCGAATGGGTTCGGCGATTCGCAGATCTTCATTTCTTTGTTCTTTTAGCTTCTTTTGTTCCTTTTTGCTCAATAGTGTCCATGCTTTCTCTCAAACTTCAAATACCTGAAATTTAAAAGTTTTCATCAGATATCAAGATAAAACATGCATTTGAGGACACGAATTTCATCAAAATATAGTCATAAATGAGTCCAAATCGTGGACTCATCATACCCCTGGGTCGTGAAAAAAAAAGGTCTTATTCATTAGGAGTACCCATATGATCATGTGATGACCTTGGAAATTACTCAATTTTGTTTGTATTTTGATATTGTTAATTTGTTGGTAAACAGAGTTTTCCAGCCTGGAGCATCAACTCAACATAAAAAAGGTTGAGCCATGATGCTAGATTTTACATATGAGATGAGTCGTTCTTATTTAAGCAAGGTTCAAACGTGGTGATAAGGAGATGTATTGTAACACCCTGTAGCCCAAAGATGGAGGCTTAGAAAAATTTTAGGATTTCGAGGTGTCACCTACGAGGGCCAACCACGCCCCATGGTTGGACCCATGCCTCATAGGTGGGCCTCATGGATGGCCACCTCAGAAAATATCTAGGCATGGGCCACGGAGGGACCTACAGACCGTAGGTGGGTCCACGCATCGTGGTCTAACCCTCTGTCGATCGGCCAAAGTCTCTTACAAGAAACCACGATCAACCAGGACCGACCGTAGGTTATTTGATGGTCCGTCGATTGGGGTCCGTGGTTCGTGACAGGGCGGTTATTTTTAAGGGCTTAAGGGTATTTTCCAGTTTTAATTAAATTGAAGTGGTGTCGTTTTGAATAAGTATAAGACACCTATATAAGTATTTTTTTAACCCCCAAAATTCACCAATTAAGTCATTCTCTCAAAATCCCAAGAGAATTCCTAAAACTCCTCTCAAATATTCTCTCTCTAGAAATTGGAAGCAGAAGAAGGAGATTGAAGCTAGGTCAAAGTCAAGTCTCCCAATTTTCAAGCTTTTGTGGGAATTGGGTATGATGGCTTTTCACCCATGGGATCCTTCCTCCCATGGAGTCCCCTAGAATTCCATAATTTGTAGAAGAATTCACCAATTCTAGTTAGGGTTTCTTCCATTGTTGTGGGTTATGATGAATGTTGATCCAATCGAGTGGATTATGATTGTTTATGATTGAATTTATAGAATTGCATGTATTTAGTATGAAATTACATGTACCCATGCCTATCCTATGATTTTAGGGTTGAATTGATATAGTGCACTTGATGTCATGTGAGGGAAACTCTATGGGTTAGATATATCCTTATAGGATTGATGATTCATGATTAGAATTTCTTTAGATTGAAGCATGTACGATTAATATGATGTTAATTTCTTGAGAGTAAAGCATAGATGATAATCACGAGATGTAGTGCTTTGAGAGTAAAGCCTAGACTATACATTGTTGATTGTTAATGATATGATGTTGAAGAGATACTTCCTATAATGAATTGATAGGCATGATTGTATGCATGTGAAAGGTTTACTCGCATGAATGATTCTAGGTTCAAAGGATTTCTCACCTAAAATGAATCTACATTAAAATTCTTAATAAATGATGAAGCTAGAGACGATTACCCTTGACCTCCATATGAAAGGATATGAGGTGATTCCCCTACTCCTTAAACTTCAACAAGAGGTGTGTCCCATGTTCTTACTATGATGAATGGACATGGAGTCAAGTACCCATGCTCCTTATGAAATAATGTGGACACGAGTACCCGCATAATATGATGAGGTTTTGGAGGCGAGTACCCGCAATTTAAAAGTAAGGCAAGAGGCGAATACACATTAGCCTTTATAAGCTATGCATTGAGGTGAATTCCCATTAGCCTTTATAAGCTATGCATTGAGGCGAATCACCATGTCTTTAAAAGTAAGTATGATCAATGTGATTATGTTACAAAGTTGACTTGTTTGGAGTGTTGATAGATATGCCTTCCATGATGTAAGTTTTACTAGAGGTGGATGACCTAAGTCTTGTCTAAGCTTAAGTGAGGTTACATAAGGAGTATTCCTCTTTCATTATAATGCTTATTATGTATTGATATGATTATGCCTTATTTCTTATGTTGACTAACGCTTATGTTTATATTGTTTATGCTAGCCAGCATATTTAGTACTTGATTGTACTAGCACAAACTCTTGCCTACATTCTTATCAAATGTAGGGTCTGGCGTTCCCGATTCTCACACTTGTAGCTAGGTTCCTAGAGGATTGTGAAGTGAAGCTTTGGTGAGTCCTCATTGTATTCAAGGATTGGATCACCCTATCTCATTATGTATTTCTTTTATGTTTGAGACTATTGTATGGGCTGCGTCCCGAGATTTATATTATCTTATGTTTAGATGGTTTGAGACAATGTCATGTTAGACTTCTACTTGCTTTTATAAAAGACTTTGATTTTATTAAAAGGCTTTAAATTCCCACTCAATTCTATTACTTTATGTTATGATATGCTAAGTTGCTTGTATAAGGCCTCTCGGGGTCTTATACGCCTTGTTACATCTAGGGGGTACCCTTGAGTCGTGACAAACTTGGTAATCAGAGTACAAGGTTTAGAATTGTTTTAAGATGTCTCAAACCATGTCTAGAGAGTCTTGTTCATAAATATAAAGCGCGTCACATTTATGAATAAGAGGTTATTAGATGTTTAGGAAATTCCACTTCTTCACTTCTTTAAGTCGTGCCATGGAGTTTAACTTTATAAGTCTTTCTTCTAATCCATGCCCGATGGTTTTCAGGATATGACTACTAGAAGGCCTAATGCTAGAAGGTTGCAGGAAGGCAATGTTGAGCAAGAGGTTCCTCTTCAAGATCCTCATCAAGCTCTGATTGACCCATTGAATGAGAATGTGACTAATGCAGAGTTTAGGTTGACATTCCAAGTATTGGCTCAAGAAGTGAAGGCATAAGCTAACAGAGAGGTGGTAGCCCCCATGAACCCAAGTGTGGGTACGTCGGCGGGAAGAGTGACAGAATTCACAAGAATGAACCCACCCGAATTTCATGGCTCCAAACTTGTGAAAGACCCTCAAGAGTTTATCGACAAGGTCCATAAGGTTCTTGCTATCTTGGGTGTGACTTCGGTAGAGAAGGTGGAACTAGCCGCTTACCAACTCAAAGGGGTTGCTCATATTTGGTTCAATTAGTGGAAAGAGGCAAGGCCGATGGAAGCGGGTCCAATAGAATGGAAAAGGTTCAAAAGTGCTTCTCTTGACAAATTCTTCCCTCTAGAGATGATAGAGACCAATGTACTTGAGTTCATCAACCTTAGGCAAGTAAATATGACCATAAGGGAATACGCTTTGAGGTTCACTCAACTAACTGAGTACGCTCCTTCCATTGTGGCGGATCGTAGGGCCAAGATGAGTAATTTTATGTCGGGAGTGTCCGACATGGTAGTCAAAGAGTTCCACACCGCTATTTTTGTTCATGACATGGACATTTCTCACCTTATAGTGCACACCCAACAAATAGAAGAGGAAAAGCACAAGGAAAGATCTAGGAAGGCAAAGAGGGCTTGAGTTGATGATGGCAACTTTGCACATTCTAGGTCTGGTGGACGGGGTCATTCTAGATTTTGGCAAACGTACTCCGAGCAAGGTTCTACAAATGCTCCTCCGAGACTAAGGAATGAAAGGGTGTCTAACCCTAAACCCTAAAGAGATGGTGGTAAATCTTTGATACCTACTTGTGCTAAATGTTGGAGAAACCATGAAGGGAAGTGTCTAGCAGGCTCTAATGCTTGTTTCAGGTGTGGTAAAATGGATCATAAAATAAGGTATTGTCCTTCGGTTGCCAAGAATGATGGAGATGGTCGTCATAGGTCTCAACCCTACCCTTCTTTCCGGTTTGAGTGTTTTTGGTGTAAAAATTCTCCTAAGAAAACCCGTTTCTATGCTCTCCAAACTAGAGGTTATCAAGAGAGATCCCTGGATGTTGTGACTGGTATGTTAAAAGTCTTTCATATAGATATATATGCTTTACTTGATCCAGGTGCTACTTTGTCATTTGTGACTCCTTATGTAGCTATGAGATTTGATATGCTTCCCGATATATTGTTAGAACCTTTTTCTGTCTCTACCCCTATTGGCAATTCTATGGTGGCTAAAAGGGTTTATAGAATATGTCCCGTTTCCTTGTCCCATAGAGTTACCTTTGTTGATTTGATAGAACTTGACATGATGGATTTTGATGTCATTTTGGGTATGGATTGGTTGCATTCCTGTTACGCCTCCATTGATTGTAGGACTAGAGTAGTCAAATTTCAGTTTCCAAATGAGCCTATCCTTGAATGGAAGGGGGGAAGCTCTATGCCTAGAGGTCAATTTGTTTCTTACCTAAAAGCTAGGAAAATGATTTCGAAGGGTTATGTCTACCATACTACCATATAGTGAAGGTGAGGTACGTGGGTTTTGAAGCTCCTACTCTTGAGTCGGTCCCTACTGTAAAAGAGTTTCCAAAACTTTTCCCAATGATTTACCTGGTGTTCCTCCCGAAAGGGAAATAGACTTTGGAATTGACCTTCTCCCTAATATTCAACCTATCTTTATTCCTCCTTATAGAATGGCTCTGATGGAACTTAAGGAGTTGAAGGAACAGTTAAAAGACTTACTGGATAAGGGTTTCATTGGACCGAGTCTCTCTCCGTGGGATGCTCTGGTGTTGTTTGTTAAGAAGAAAGATGGTTCACTTCGTATGTGTATTGATTACCACCAATTGAACAAAGTGACCATCAAGAACAACTATCCTCTTCCGAGAATAGAAGACTTATTTGATCAACTCCAAAGGGCAACCTATTTTTCTAAAATTGATCTATGGTCGAGTTATCATCAATTGAGGATGATAGAGGAAGATATTCCAAAAATGGATTTTAGGACCCAATATGGTCACTATGAATTCTTGGTTATGTCTTTTGGTTTGACTAATGCCCCAGCGGCGTTTATGGACTTGATGAATAGGGTGTTTAGACAATACCTTGATATTTTCGTAAATGTGTTCATATATGATATTTTGATCTATTCAAGGAGTGATAATGAGCATATTGATCATTTGAGGATTGTATTGCAAATTCTGAAGCACCAACAACTCTATCCAAAGTTTAGTAAATGTGAGTTTTGGTTAAGGTCTGTAGCTTTCCTTGGCCATATAGTTTCAAGCAAGGTTATTGAGGTAGATCCAAAGAAGATGGATGCATTCAAGAGTTGGCCTAGACCTCTATCACTGATAGATATTAGAAGCTTCTAGGGCTTGGTTGGTTATTATAGAAGGTTTTTTGAGGAATTTTCCTCCATTGCTTCTCTTTTAACGGCTTTGACTCAAAAGAAGGCCAAGTTCCTATGGTCGGAAGCTTGTAAGAAAAGTTTCCAAGAGTTGAAAGATAGACTTACTAACGCTCTGGTGTTGACCTTACTGGAAGGTACGAATGGCTTTATGGTATATTGTGACGCCTTCATAGTGGGTTTGGGATGTGTGCTTATGGAAAATGGTAATGTTATTGCCTATGCTTTCAAGAAAGGGGAAAAAATGACATTATATATATAACATATTTAAATAGAAAATAAACAAATCCTATTTTTGAAAAATCCTATTTTGAGTGGATTTAAAATGAATTGCTTTGAGGCAGATAATGGTTCATGAGAAGAACTACCCTACCCATGATCTTGAATTAGCAGTAGTTGTATTTTCCTTAAAGATTTGGAGGTATTATTTGTATGGGGTCCATGTTGATGAGTTTACCAATCACAAGATCTTGCAATATGTGTTTACCCAAAAAGATCTAAATCTTTGCCAAAGAAGGTGCTTGAGTTATTGAAAGATTATGATATGAGTGTTCTCTATCACCCCAGTAAAGCAAATGTGGTGGCAGATGCCCTAAGTCGGTTGTCCATGGGTAGTGTTGCACATGTTGATGATGTGAGAAAAGAGTTGGTTAGAGTTGTTCATAGGTTGGCCGGATTGGGAGTTCAACTAGTGTATTCCACCAAGGTTGGTATTATGGTCCATAATGATTATGAATCGTCTTTCGTGGTCGATGTGAAAGAAAAACAATATCTTGATCTGACCTTAGTAGAATTGAAAAAAGCGGTACTAAAAAAGTCCATAGAGTCTTTCTCCCAAGGGGGGATGGTGTCCTAAAGTACCAAGGTCATTTATCTATTCTGAATTTCGATGACTTAAGGGAACAAATCTTATCTCATGCCCATAGTTCTCGGTATTCTATTCACCCAAGAGCCACAAAGATGTACCGTGATTTGCAGGAGATCTATTGGTGGAATGGGATGAGGAAGGGTATTTCGGGATTCGTGGCTAAATGTATTGATTTCCAACAAGTGAAGGTTAAGAATCAAATAACGGGAGGTTTATCCCAAGATATTAGCATTCCTACTTGGAAGTGGGAAGATTTGAATATGGACTTTGATGAGTCCACAAATTGGATTCATTTAGGGCTATATTTTAATAGAAATTGTATCCTCATATGCTTATTTTACTCAATATCTGATGAAAACCCTTAAGTTTCAGGTATTTGATGTGTGAAGGAAAGCATGGACACTACGCCGCAACAAGGAACAAAAAGGCTGAGAAGAATGAAGAAACGAAGGCCTGAGGATCGCCGAGTTCACTTGGCGAGTCGCCGAAAGGTCTTACTTCGCCTTTTGTTCCAGTGTGCTGAGCCTTGAAAGAAAGGATCAAGTTGGCGGAGATAGGGAGCAGTCGGCGCATCACCAAGAAGTTTCGCGAAGTAGTACCATGTCACCCAATGACCTAGAGCACGACGATGTTGAAGGCTGGTGCAAGACGGCGATGAACTACACCAAAGGGCAAATCGCCGAGTTGATCGGCGATTTCGACTAACGACGCCGAATGATCCGCTCAGCACAAATATGTTAAAACTATAAATACTAGTTAGAGATATAGTTTTAGGAGTCGAACAATTATTATAATGTTCATATAGAATAATACTTTTTAGTATTTTTGCTGTGAGTTTGAGAGGGTTTTCAAGACTTGAAGAAAAAGAGGGTTTCATCTCCAAGGATTTGGACTTGGGTCTTTTGGATTCTTCATTCTTGGCCTGTAACAAGACTTAAATCTTCATACCCATTTGAATGAAAGCTCATTTAGGTATAAATTTCTATCTCTTGATGTGTGGCTAAAACCCATAATTCTTGGAGTGTGTTTTAGCGAATATGGGTTAAGATAATTATTAGGTCTTATTTGTTGATAGTTTAATCGTAGTTTAATTGTAATTTCGTTTAGTGGTTGTGGATGAATTTGTAGTTGCAAATACAAGTTTATTTATGTGTTTTCGGCTTGCTCAAGAGAGAGGTCGTAAAACTAAAACCACTAGATTGATGACTAGTGTGAGTGGGTCGACATGAGGTTCAGCTCGAGAAAGTGAACCCTAGTCCCATATCCACACACGCAGCTCGAGAGAGTGAGTGGGTTAAGGCGTAGGCTGGTCTTCATGCAGCAAATGGGTGTCCGAGAGGAACGCATTTGAAACGGGGTAAGTTGCTCGAGAGAGAGCTTATCCCCCTTAAAGTCTAGCCTAGTCACAATTACTCTATGAATCTTCTATCGAAAACATGTACCCAATAATCTAGCTTAACTCGTATTTTCGTCACATCCCAAGGATCCCCACTCATTACTTTGAAACCCTTGTTTATTTTGTTGTTTTTACCTATATGTGACAAAACAACCCATTGTTAATTGACACTATTGTGTCCCCCTTTAATTTACAATGTTTTTAATCGTTAATGTCTTTAGCTACGGCTAGTTAGAACTAAGTTTTATTTTTCCTTTAATTCTCAAAACCACTCTCTTGGGAACGATCCCAACCCTTAGTTAGGTTACTAAACTATTGTACGATCGTAGACACTTGCATCAGAAGTTGTGTCTTGATTACACAAACATCACACTTCATAGTAGGGTTGCCACAGACTCAGCACCAATATGATTCGATTTGGGTTATAGTTGACCGAATGACGAAGTCGGCCCATTTCATTCCTGTCAGAGTTTCCTATATGAAGGAAGATTATGCTAAGCTATATTTCAGAGATATGGTAAGGTTGCATGGAGTGCCCTTATCCATTATTTCCGATAGAGGTACTAAGTTTACTTCACAGTTTTGGAAGTCGTTCCAAAAGGGTCTTTGTACTAAAGTTAAGCTTGGCACAACTTTTAACCCCCAAACCGATGGGCAAGCAGAAAGAACAATCCAAACATTGGAATACATGTTGAGGGCTTGCGTGATAGATTTCAAGGGAAATTGGTTAGATCATTGTGGATAGATATTCGGAGGTGTGGAACACTATCAAGTTCCACAAGTTTGAAATTTTCACAAAGTCTCAGGGTACCTACATTCCCAATTGGGTCCGGGAGTTTTATTCCGCCTATGTTGAGCTAGTCCCTAAGGGGAAGAAGAAGGCCAGCATGTTCAGGCCGGTTGATTATGTGATAGTCTGAGGCAAGAAGGTGAAGTGCGACAGTTCAGACATCAATGTTGTTCTAGGGTGCACTAATGATTTCATGCACTAGTACATCGACTTGGTCTAGAAGATGACCTTGGAGGATCAGAAGGTTTGGTTGGCACCCCCGATATCTGTTGCCACCTCGAGGTAGATAGAGGCTAGTGCACCGATAGAGAAGAAAAGACCTGAATGTTGCTGCCAGATACGGGTTCGGGTTCATCAGCAGCACTATCATGTTATCCTAGAACGATTCCATCCTCAGACACCCGAAGCCAGTCTGCTTAGGGTCCATCATTTCCAGTCAGTTGCTGAATTTGGGGCTATTGATTGAGCAGGAGATGGCATAAGGGCCAAGCAGAGACAGACTTCTCTCCCATTCCCGGTGTTAATCACCAAGTTGTGTAGACGGGCTCGTGTTCCTCGAGATGAGAAGACAGAAGTGGAGGTGACACCCACCTCATTTACTGGCATCCGGCGTATTGAGGCCAAGTACCAGCGAGATGAGGCTGACAAGAGGAGGACAGCACCGGTGGATACAACCACGGAGGTCGACGTTGATATGTTACCTGATGAGTCCACAAATTGGACTCATTTAGGGCTATATTTTAATACAAATTGTGTCCTCAAATGCTTATTTTATCTCAATATCTGATGAAAACACTTAATTTTAAGGTATTTGAAGTGTGAAGGAAAGCATGGACACTACGTCGCAAAAAGGAATGAAAAGGCTAAAAAGAACGAAGAATTGAAGGCCTGAGGACCGCCGAGTTCACTTGGCAAGTCATCCAAGGGCCTTACTTCGCCTTTTGTACTAGTGTACTGAGCTCTGAAGGAAAGGATCAAGTCGGAGGAAAAAGGGAGCAGTCGGCTCATCTCCGAGAAGTTCCGCGAAGTAGTACCATGTCGCCCAATGACCTAGAGCATGACAAGATTGAAGGCTGGTGCAAGACGGCGGTGAACTAAACCATAAGGCGAATCATTAAGTTGATCGGTGATTCCATCTAACGACGCCGAATGATCCGCTGCAGCACAAATCTCTGAAAACTATAAATACTAGTTAGAGTTGTAGTTTTAAGTGTGGAACAATTTTGAGAGGGTTTTGAAGACTTGAAGATCCAAAGGGTTTCATCTTCAAGATTTGGATTTGGATCTTTTGGATTCTTCAATTTTGGCCTCTATCAAGACTTAAATCTTCATACCCAGTTGAATGCGAGCTCAATTTGGTATAAATTTCTATCTCTTATACATGTGTGGATAAAAACCTAAAATCTTGAAGTGTGATTTAGCGAATATGGGTTTAGATAATTGTTGGGTCTTGTTTGTTGATAGTTTAATCGTAGTTTAATTGTGATTTCATTTAGTGGTTGTGGATGAATTTAATGAATTTGTAGTTGCAAATACAAGTTTATTTATGTGTTTTCGGCTTGCTCAAGAGAGAGGTCGTAAAACTAAAACCACTAGATTGATGACTAGTGTGAGTGGGTTGACATGAGGTTCAACTCGAGAGAGTGAACCCTAGTCCCATATCCACACACTCAGCTTGAGAGAGTGAGTGGGTTAAGGTGTAGGCTGGTCTTCATGCAGCAAATGGGTGTCCGAGAGTAACGCATTTGAAACGGGGTAAGTTGCTCGAGAGAGAGAGAGCTTATCCCACTTAAAATCTAGCCTAGTCACAATTACTCTATGAATCTTCTATTGAAAGTGTCACGACCCAAGCCTAGGGCCTAGACATGACATGGCGAATGAGGAACCCGAAGGAACCCCAAACAAGCCACTCAAACTTGTCATCACACTTCATCGGTTGCGGAAGTACATTCAATATTAATTAACGGGAAATAGGGACTAAGGGCAAACCATTTCAAAATGACATCATAGAACAAGAGTCAAGCTCATTTACAAAATACTTGTCCAACGCACACCTCTA
>JAJOOR010014480.1:0-26040 GCA_036250505.1 Solanum acaule | reverse complement strand
TATATTTCTAATTATTGATAAAATCGAATAACCAAACCGAAAAAAACCAAACCAAAATTATTTCGGTTTGAATTGAGTTACACTTCTTCAAAATAAAAATTCGAAAAACTCAAACCAAATAGTACAAAATCAAACAGAAAACCAAACGCACACCCCTAATACTAAATGAACTTGCGTGCATTAATAATACGAAAATTTATAGTATTACTTTATATAGGGAAAATTCGGCAGAATAACAAACATTTAAATTATATTAAATGATATAGCTACTGTTTAGGAAAATTCTTATTCGTAACTATAGTTTCACCCAATCTTGCTATTCGCCTCCAATCAAAATTAGTATAATTTGGTCTATGATTGTATAAATCTTGAAATTTGAATATGCTTACCCTTAGTTATTTGTATACGATTTATGAAATATTAATAATAAATTACCTTATTTGTATATTAGCAATTGAAATATACAAACTGAGTTTTAAAAGTAATAAGTTGATAAATTTTAAATAAAATATACTTTTTATCATAAAAAATTAATTTTTCAATAAAAAAAATAATAGTAACACGTAATTTTTTGTTGGAGATAAGTTTTGGAGACCTAACTCATATGCTTTACTTGCTTTGGCATAGAGTCGGCCCTTACCGACGCCCACTTGAATTTACAATTGAGAAAAAGGTAGAAAAGCTTAGCTAAGGAAGTTTCCAGTCTAGTGCGGTTTGGCGCTCATATAGCTATTTCTACACGAGTCTCTAGAACTGACTAGCAATTCTACTTTGTTTCATAGCTGAACATTTGGACTATCTTTTGTGGCCTTTCTAGTAAGAGTAGCTTTGTAAAATATGTTATTTTTTTATTATTTTTTGGATGATACATAATTATGTCTTTTAATTTAACGTTAGTCGATGGTATCTACATTAATGTATTTGTTGGTTTTTTCAATTATATATAAGTTTAACTATCTATTTATACCAACCTAAAATTGAAGAATATAAACACAAGATGAGACCAAGTTAAAAGATAAATTTATATATTATACTTTGAAGTTTTCAGAATGATACAGTTTGATGACGCAATTTGCAATACAAATATATCATCGTCATTTAGCACTTCACTGTTGCCGCGTTGAACCGGTCAATATCCTTGCGTTACACGCTGCAGACACTGCTTCAAGTATAACTTTAGCCATATATATAGTTGAACTTATACACTTCTCAAATCATGATAAAATTACTCAGCTCCCATTCATAATCTTCACCTAAAAAAAGAAAAAAATACCATGACAACATCATTGACTGAATTAGGGTCCAAGTATGCTGGACTGATGTTCATTTGGGCCACAATTCAGCAATTATTTCCCTATGCACTCAGCAAGCGCTTCGATTACTTATGGCGCAGAGTAGAAAATTACTTCTACCCTTACGTACAAATTACCATTGATGAATTTTCAAATGGTAAACGAAACGAAATCTACAGTCATATCAACTCTTATTTGGGTACTAAGTCCATCAAAAAGGATGCTAAGTTGCTCAAAGTTGAAAAGTCTAAGAACAGCAAGTCTTTTGCTGTTAGCTTAAGATGAAGGAGAAGAAATTACTGATGAATTTCAAGGTGCTAAATTCAGTTGGCGCAATTACTCTGTAAAATTGTCCGATGATTCTTCAGGTCATCGGTCTAGCCGGTCTAATTCTGTTCCAATGGAAAAGAAAAGTTATAAATTAACTTTCAATCAACGAGACAGAGAAATTGTTACCGAAAAATACTTGAATCATATCACGGAAGAAGGCAAGGCGATTCAGTTCCTAAACAGGAAACAGAAGATTTACTCAAACAATTGTAGTGATGATTGGTATTGGTGTGGTAAAGGTATGTGGAGAGACATCAATTTTGAGCACCCTGCAACATTTAATACTCTGGCTATGGACCCTAAGAAGAAAGCGGAAATAATCAACGATCTCATTGCGTTCAGCAAGGGGAAGGATTATTATTCCAAAGTTGGAAAGGCGTGGAAGCGCGGTTATCTTCTTTATGGTCCACCAGGAACTGGAAAATCAACTATGATTGCAGCTATTGCGAATTACTTGAATTATGATATTTATGATCTAGAGCTCACCTCTGTTAAGGATAACTCTGGGCTTAAGAAATTGCTCATGGAAACAACGAGCAAGTCCATCATTGTCATTGAAGATATCGATTGTTCTATCGATCTCACTAGCAAGAGAAAGAAGAAAAAGAAAAAGGAAAAGGAAACAACCAGTGAAGATCAGGAAGAAGATTCGGACTCGTCTACAGAAAAAGAAAAAGAAAGTACGAAAAACAAGGAAACAGGCAAACTCACACTTTCCGGGCTGTTGAATTTCATTGACGGAATATGGTCAGCTTGTGGTCAAGAGAGAATTATTATATTTACGACAAATCACAAGGACAAACTTGATCCAGCTCTAATACGACGAGGACGTATGGATATGCATATTGAGATGTCTTATTGCAGATATGAAGCATTCAAAGTGTTGGCTAAGAATTACTTGAATTTGGAAACACACACTTTGTTTCAACAGATTCAAGGTTTACTCGAGGAAGTAGATATGAGTCCTTGTGATGTGGCTGAGCACTTGATGCTTAAGAATGCTTCTGGAGGGCCTCAAATTTGCTTGGATAACTTAATTCAAGCTTTGAAAGAGGCCAAGAAGAAGGCAAATAAAGATTCAAAAGAATCCAAGGAAAAAGCCAAGCAGAATTCCATGAAAATTAAGAAGTTCTCAGCAAAATTTCTCAGAAGTTTTGGCAACGTACAAAAGTTGCTCAAATGATAACTTTTAACTTCAATTTCCCCATCATTTTTTTCTATTTTTGGTGGCCTGGGGGTTGGGGATTCTCCATGTATATAGTATTGTATTGTTGTAACCTGAAGTAAGAATAAGATGATTTTTGATCCGTGAGGCATTAGCAACTGCAAGGAATTAGAATGTCAAAATTTTACATCTTCTTAGGTATTAGTGTACTACTGATGTTGTTACAATATGGTTCTTTATAAATAGCTAATTCAACATAATAATCCATTATTCACTAAACTTTACCAGTTGGTTTATTTCAAAATACTTGCAATTCAACCTCAACAACTGCTTTGCAACCCTTAATTGAAATATGTAGCATCATACTCAATTCGACTTTGTATTAAATTCATTGATTTATCAAAATGTGTTTTAGTCAATTAAACAATTCTACAATATATCTTGTTTATGACAGAGTATCAAACCGGCGCTCAACCTGTACATGTTATACAATCTTTTGTTCAACTTATAATTTTTTCCCAAAACTTACATAAAATATTTTGGAGACTTGGCAAATTTAATTAAATTAGATTTTTTTCATCTTTCTTTTAAGGTGCATTTGGTTGAAGGTATCGGGAAAATGCAGAAGATAATAAAGTGTTAAATGAACCTGCATATGTACTTGTTTTCGTTTTATTTTGCTTAACGCTTATTGACTTTGGTATTGTAATTCCGACATAACTAATAAGTGAACCAATCAAGGTACATACTTGTATTTACAATTGAAAAAAGGTAGAAAAGCTTACCTACGAAGTTTCCACTCATATGGATAAAAATATATGAAAACACGTAGGCAAGTTAGTTTTACACGAGTGATTCGAAAGTGACGGATTTTAGTGATACATCTTTGTTCAATAGCTGGAGTTTTGACTCTTTGGATTGTCTTTTTTGACAATGTGGCACTCCCTTTCTGTGAGGGTTGTTGAGAAAAAAATCTAACGTCACAAATAATTTATGTACCAACGTGACCCTACAAAAGAATTAGTATATTATTCTTGTTGTTTTAATTGTTAACCTAGCAAGGCCACGTAACCCAAAACCAACATGACTCATCCCATATGATTTTTGCCTTTCTAGTGACTTGTAACTCTAATTACAAGAAACATTCTACTACTAGACCAATCTTCAAACATTTTACATTATTAGTTAAAACCAACCAGCTTAATATAATGTAAAGATGTTTAGGAACTGTAAGCCCACAAAGCTTAAATTCGACAAACATTACTCTAATCCCTTCTTTTTCTATTTTGAAACATGCCAAAGTAATAATAATGGATATACTAGGCACTTTTCTTTTATTAATTTCTTCAACATCGTGATCAATTAGACATTGTCAAAAAAAAATAAAAATAGAGCGACAAATGGGATTTATTTTAGTGTTTAAAGAATACTTTGCTTGAACTGTCTGTAAAATATGTTAATTTCTTCAACATCGTAATCAATTAACAGTTGGTTTATGTCAAAATACTTGCAATCAACATCAACAACTACTTCACAACACGTAGAATTGAAATATGTAGGCATCATACTCAATTCGACTTTGTAAGAAATTCATTGTAGTTAGACATTTCACGAGTCCGGAGACAAAAGGACAAAAAAAAATTGTCAATTATTTCAAAAGGGCATATCAATTTTTTTTAAACCAAAAGTGCAAAATCGCTCCTAACGAAGCGATTTTCCTCTGACACAATATTGACGTGGTTACTCCGCCAAAAATAAAAATCGTTGCCCTACCAGCGATTTTGTCAAAAACTTTTTTTTCTTCTTTCACTAAAATCGCTGGCACAACAACGATTATTTAAGTCCATTTTTTTTTCTCTAACTAAAATCATTGATATGGCAACGTTTTTAAAAAAATCATGAAAATTGCTGCCTCTGCAGCTTTTTTATTAATATTTTTTTTTGAAATCTGCGTTGGCAGCATTTTTCTTAATTTTTTTTTTGAAAATCGAAGGCAACGTTTTATTAAAAAAATTCGCTTCCTTGGCAGTGTCAGCATTTTTATTAATTTTTTTTAAAATCGTTGCTTTGGCAGCGATATTATTAAAAACAATTTTTTTTAAAAAAAATTGTTGTCTTGTCAGCAATTTTAATTGAAGAAAAATATTGGACTTAAATAATCGATGTTGTGCCAGTTATTTTAGTGAAAAAAAGAAAAAAAAGTTTTCTGGCAACGATTTTTATTTTTAACGGAGTAATAACGTCAATATTGTGTCAGAGGAAAATCGCTTCGTCAGCATCGATTTTACCCTTTTGGTTTAAAAAAATTTGACATGCACTTTTAGAATTTTTGGCAATTTTTTCCCCCTTTTGGTTCCGGACTTGGCATTTCATGAGGTAATTCTCTCTTGTGCATTTGAGATAATTATAGTGTAGTTTTAAAATTGTTAAATCTCTCAAATTTTGAATTACTCATCTCTTCTGGTGGTGAATGTAGGTCTAATGACCGAATCAAGCAAAATATTTGTGTCTATTTCTCTTATTAACGATCTCTCAAACTTTGAATTACTCATCTCTTTGATTTGTTTTTGTCTTTATGAAATGCAAGCAAACTTGCTGCTATGAGTAAATTTCTTGTTTATTTGAGGTGTTTTGATAACTTATCTACGAGTGGTAATTTTCTTAAGCATAATTAGTGTTGTCAAAATGAGCTTGGCCGGTCCAACCCAATCCTTGAATTAAATGAGGTTGAGATCAATTTTTTCAGCCCATTTAGGAACAAGGCTTTTTAGCTCAGCCTCATTTGACCTGCTGGCCTCGTAGGCCCAATCCGCAAACCTCATAGATCAACCCGCGGGCTCTGAAATATTTATTATATATATTTTAAGTAGTGTTTTACTTGTTAAGATTTTGTCAATAAATGTTTTTAAAATATCAATATAAAATAAAGACTATATTTTTTACATATCTTTTACATTTTAGGGTCATTAGCCCCCTAAATTTTCTTATTAGCCCAAATCCACTACTCCATTATAACTATGAATCTTTGACTGCTTTTACTTTTATTTTTATGCCTAATTTTTCACTTCTCCTTTATTGTCTTGTTTATGAAAATAGTGATCATGTAATGTTTTTTGCTCGGATGAATCTTATGAATGTTGTATCTTGACTATTATATATTTGTTTTGTAAATATTCACCGAAGTATGTGTAATTCATGAATGAATTTATGTATGTATTGATGTTGTGTTCATCGGACATCAACGTTCGTATTCTTTCTAAGAAGTTGTCCGTTTTTTAGTTGAAGGGCCAACCCATTCCAACCCGTGGCCCGCTTAGGGCTGGGTTTGACTGTTATTTTATAGGCCCTTTAATTAAAAGGGTCAGCCCGTTCCAATCAATTTCTCTTTAGTCTGTTAGGGTTGGATCAGATTGGGCTGGGTCAGTCCATTTTGACAGCTCTAAGCACAATACTCTTAATTACTACTTATATTACAATTAGATCGTCATGATTTACCTCATTTGTAAGTATAAGATAAATAACTCATTCAACGAAACATAGCGAAATCGTACACGAGGTTTCCAAAATGAACATTACCCAATTGAGATATCTAAGTGAAACTTAGTGTCAACTTTAGGGGGCTACCGATGGGTTTTACCAACTTTAAATAAAATTAAGAGATACATTTTGTTCATTTTTTCTCTTTTAACCAATTAACCTATCTTTTAAATGTATATAAACGAGAAGATGACATAGATAGTCCCTTAACTATAGGAGTAGGTCTTAAATGATCCCTTAACTATACACTTACCGATTTTAGTCTCTTAACTATAACCTTACTGATTTTAGTCCTTTAAGTTTTCAAAAACTTACTAGGTTTGGTCTTTATCCATTTTTTAAATACAAATAGTTTAGTAACGAATTATAAAACGTATTTGATAGTATTGTATTATGCTTAAAATGTTACCGAGATAACGTTTCTTTATTTAACACCGTCAGGCCATATATTTTACACGTCAATTTTTTTAATAAAATATAACCTAAAACATTACTCAGGAATACGTTTAACCTTCCATCCCAGTTTATGTGGCACTTTTTGGATTTCAAGATTCAAACAAGTTTATCTTTGACCGTAAAATTTTCATAGATCTTTTAAACATTTTGAATGATCAATTACTGTGACTTATAGTACTTTTTATGTAGTTTATAAATATATAAATTTTATTTCAAAAAAATTGAAATTTTTTTATCAAACTTAAACTATTTGGCTCTCAAAAAATGAAAAGAGACGCATAAATTGGGATAGAGAGGCTTAGCTAAATTTATTTCAAAGCTTCCTCGCCCATTTTTTCATTTTCTGATTCATCTCTTTCCTTTGCCTAGTATATTCAACAGAGATGGATGAATGAGCTATTTGTGCGTTTTCTCGCAGCGATGTTAACCACATGTGTGGAGAATTGTCAGTGGAGGAAACTTTTCCCCCTCTCCCAAATTGAAGAGTTTTGACGTCTCGTACGCAATTATAGGAAGACAACATTGAATCGGGAATATATAGAAACTCCTCCGCCAGGTAGGTTATTTCGTTTCGAGATGAATCACAGAGATGCAGTCGTTCAGGAAGCTTACAGCTACCGCGAAGAAATTGCCGCACGTCTACAAGAATTAGAGAATGTCATACAACAAAAAGACCAACAAATCACTAATCTTCAGGGGTATAGTGAATTTCCTGTTTCTTGAATGATTTTTACGTTTCTTTGGTTTCTTTGCGTCTGAATGACTATATTTTGTTACATTTCAGTCAATATAATGTACCATTTGCTCCGGCAGCAGCTGGAATTCCACACCAAAAAGATATTTCTGTAAATTTCTATGACCCACATAATTATATTTTGGTTTAATAATTAATATAAGTTAAATCCTAAATATTTGTGGGAAAGTTACCTAGTAACTTCCAACTACTCATTAAGTGGGAGTTACTTGGTAGTTTTAAAACTACGCATCATCTCCACTACTCACCATGATGGAAAGTGAGAATAATGTTAAAAACACTATTATTTAAATGAGTCTCTCTTTGCAATAAAGATATAGTCTTATCCATCAAAGTTATTCATAAAGTGTAAGGAAAGAGAGAAACAACTTTTGAAGAACAAAAAAAAAAGACTTCCGCTCAATTCAAGTCAAGATTCTCGAAAAATACTATGACTGATTCGGGTATGTATTCTTGATTGAATTATTATAGTAATAGATTTATGTGAAAATCATATAGTTCTATGATCCTGAATAACTGATAGGATTTATGAATGTTTAGATTGTTTGTGTTTTCACAATTCATTAAAAAATTTACATGTGGTATCAGAGCCTGATTTAAGAACTAATGATTTTTCATAGAATTAATGTTTTCTTGATTTAAAAATAGTAATAGGTATTAACTTAATTGTATGCCTGATCCGGATTCAGATTATTATATTTTGAGTAGTTGAGTTTCACTAACTGAAAACTTGAATTTGTATTAGAACATTTGTTCTTTTCTTTAAAATTAAGGAAATAAATTTTAGTAATGACCTTCAAAGTCATGTGAATTAAATTGTGAAGTGTTGATCCATAATTTGTTTTGCTTTATAACATCATTGTATATATAATGATTCATATATGCATAATGTCATTATCCCTTATTATTGTACTAATTTTGTCATATAAAGGTGTTTAGTATTAAGGGAAATCATTATTCACTATTATGATGTATTTTATTTTGAAATTATGTATATGAGATTAGTTAATCACCAAGCGGTTTAATCTTTGAAGAATTAATTCAAAATAATAATGATTAAATGTATATCCAATTATCCATTATTTTGATGCTTGTAACCGATATAACACTTCTGGATATATTGAAGTTTTTGGTTATAAAATATTTACGGATCACCCAAAGGTTGATTATTTATTTTTATAACCATTTAACATTAAGGAGATAATTTAGATGTGTCGTTAGTTTTATTTATTTATCCAAAGATAATAAATATTATTGATTGAGACATTAAAAATTATTGAATTACGTTAAAGACATTTACGTATCATTATGTCTAAAGTTATATTTTGATGTTTCGCCCAAAGGAGGACATCAATATACATTTAAGAATTTATAAACCATTTCTAAATTTGATAGTATGTTTGAAATTCATAACTCAAAGTATTAACAAATAAGAATGTTCTATTTGTAGCAAATAATTTTGAGTAACAAATAATTTGAAAATATTAATGATAATTAATTGAAGGCATAAAAATAGGAGATCCATAACAAAATAGAATATTTGTTTTCCTTATTTAGCTCAAAACAATTATTTTAAACAGATTTCTTTTCAAAAAATAAAATTCTCTCTCTTCTCAATTCTCTCAAACAGATTTATCAGTCGTCACTCTATTCTAATTCGAATTTATTTTTATACAATAATCCTCATTCTCTTGTAATTGACAGTTTCTTATCAGTATTAATAAAGTATGGTGGCAGATGAGATCCTTCAAGTTAGTGTTTTTTCAAAAAAATTGTGTAATTGATTGCAAAAAAAAAAAAGGATTTTTAAAAATGTATATTGTTGTTAGTTTTTAGTATGAATTATTTTTCATTTTTTGGTATGTTTCTGGTTTTAAAATTACATATAATTTATTTGAAATTAGTATACTAGATAGGGGTGTTGACGGATCGGTTTGGATCGGTTATTGGTCAAAATCAAAATCAAACCAACTTAATCGATTTTAAAATTATCAAAACCAAACCAAATATAATATACATTTACCGATTTGGTGGTTATCGGTTTTGATTTGGTTTGGTTTGGTTATTCGGTTATTAACCATACACAAAAATAAAAGAAACAATTCATTCAAAATGTGAAAAAAGTGACAACAATCCATTCAAAACGAAAAATAATTAGAATGACTTCAATTACTGAACTTTCGATCACTAAATTTACTATCAATAAAGCTTAAAAATCACTATATTGGTCTAGAAGGAAGAGACAATAACATTTTCAATCCCACAAATAATTGTCATAAACACTCATATACATGAAATCAATAAGATAAATGTTTCATCTTGGGCATTTTTGCTTTCAACAAGTAAATTATAAAGAAATTTTAATGACAATATGTATAAGATCTTTAAAATTGTTTATAAAAACAATATATTAAGTAGGTATGTTGATAAAATATATCTATATAATTCATCGATTCGGTTACTTCTTCGGTTTTTTCGAATAAAATCATAACCAAACCAAATACTATGGGTTTTCAAAAATCTATAACCAAACCAAACCAAACCCAAATAAAACCGATTTTATTTTATCGGTTTGGTTCGATTTTTCGGTTTGAATTGGTTTTTATCCAAACTGTGAACACCCCTAATACTAGATATATCGGACATGTATAAAAATTGATAATGTTTTTGGTATGATTCTGGTGTGATTGAACTCTATTTTTTTGGCATTATATTGGAATGAATTTGCTGTACTGTTTATTTAATAAATGACAATTACTAGTTAGAAATTGTATAATTTTTGTATTCTTTTGGCAAGAATCTGGTATGAATCTGATGACTTTTGGCATGAAATATTTATAGAAAGTGTCCATAAAAATGGTATGAAATTTGTGCTTAAAATGGTATACTAGTTATATCAACATGTTTGAAAATTGATAATATTTTTGGTACGATTATGGTATAATTGAACTTTATTTTTTTGGCATTATATTGTAATGGATTTTAGCATGATAATGGAATGAATTTGGTATATTGTTAATTTAGTAAATGACAATTACTAGTTAGAAATGGTATTTTTTTGATATTACTAGTACATTTTATTTGTGTATAAAAAATGGTTCATAGTGTGATCTTGTATATGATAATTTTTGTATGAACCATGGTTGCAAAAGAATGACTATATATTATTTTGTTATATTTTGTATGAATTGTGGATTTAAATGGGTCTATATAATTGATATAATCAGTATAAATCGATATATAATTGATATAAAATTGGTATGAACCATTTTTTTACAATGATTAATTCAAAACAAAATTCACACCAAAACAATCAATATATAAATGATATAAAATCGGTATGAACTATTTTTTACAATGATTAATACAAAATCAAAATTCATAGTAAAATCATATGATAGGTTCATTTATTTTTTGAAATCAAAATTCATACCAAAATCATAGAGTAGGTCCATTTATTTTTAAAACCACACACACACATATATAAATATATAATCAATATAAAAGCGGATAAAATCAAATCAAATAATCAATATGAACCATTCTTTATAATGATCAATTACAAATCAAAATTCATACCAAAATCAAATGGTAAGTTCATTTATTTTGATATCAATTATACAAAAACCATACAATAGATTCATTTATTTTTAAAATCATAATTCATACCAAATTCATACAATTTAGCAGATATATAATTTTGGAAAATAGAAAACATATAATTTAAATCATTATTCATACAATTCAAATTATTTATTAATGGTATGAAACAAAAAATAGCAATCTAAAGAAAGAAAAAAAATGAAGATAAAGGAGGAATAGAAGGAAAAACATAGGAAATAAATAAATGTAAATAAAGATAGATAGATATGTATAGAAAATAGTGAACACCTTATTTAAATTTAATATTAGAAAAAAATAGTATTTATCAAGAGTACGAAGAGTTATTAAGTAATAATAGTAGTACTGAAAATAATAGTAAAATAAGAAAAACAAGGATTAAGAGCTAACGTTGTTGTGGGGTTGGAACCTTTTAAATATTTCTATCAATATAAATATATAGCTTATAAAAAGATATTATTGTATTTAAAATCAAGGATAAGGAAGAATAATAAAAAGATTATATATTTAAATAAATTTCACATGATAAATTAAATTAATTTTTATTTATTTAATTATAAACCCACAAATAAACAAAATTATATTAGAATCTATTTATTTTTATGCAATATAATCATAAATCCATAAGTAAACAAAATTATATATTTTTTCTATTTTTATATCGTGTATGTTTTTTTCTCCTTTTTTGCAAAACATGTAAATGCGTTTTTCCTTGATTTATGACAGAAGGTCAAAGTTTCTTTCATATCAATACCATTTGAAACACTTGTAGCCAACATTGGAAATGAAACTAAAGAGTAATAGATGTGATATAATCATGCTGGTATAGTAATTCTAATATCAGATAAGCAAATTAACATAAATAAACATAAGTTTATTTTTAAATAATATACTTATTGCATACTAGGCTGTTTATGAACACAATTGTTAGCCAACAAAGAAAAGAAGACAACAAATATTGTGTCATAATTTGTGTCCGACAATTCCAATACTTTGCTATGATTTATAGTCTTCTTCTTCTTTTGATTCTGAACTTCAAATAAAATAATCCTCCATAACTTTTCTTTTGAAGAATCTGCCTCTCTTAGAAGTAAAGAAAAAAATAGAAGAAGCAATAAAATAGATGCTAAAATTTTATTCATTTGTGGGTTCATAATTAAATAGCATAATTGTAGTTAAATGATTTTTGAAGATAAAAGTCTTAAGTTGAATGATTTTATTGATACAAAATAAAGTTTCAAAATTATTGCTCTCTCTGCAATTTTGAATTACTTATCTCTTCCGGTGGTGGATGTAGGCCTAATGACCGCACCGCATAAAACATTTGTGCCTATTTCTCTTATTAACGATCTAAATTATCGGTTGACTTCAATTTGAAATTTGATATGTTTTTCTCTTTTTGAAATGCTAGCAAATTTGTTGCGGCGAGTAAATTTCTTGTTAATTTGAAGTGTTCCGATAACTTATATACGAGTGGTAATTTTCTCAAGTATAATGCTCTTTATTACTACTTATATTACAAAATTAAATTGTCATGATTTACCTCCTTTGTAAGCATAAGATAAATAACTGATTCAACAGAAAATGATTAAAAATATCTTTAAATTATACGAAATTGAACGAATATCACCAATTAATATTTTGGTCTAAAAATATTATATTCTTATTGTTATTTGTAGATAAAAATATCAGTTTTTTTTGGGAATAAAGAAATTGTTTTTTTTAAAACACGTTATTTTTCTATAAAATACCATTTTTTAGAGAACCTATTCCCTTTCTTTCTTCTTCTATTAACATTCATTTTACTAGAATAAAAGTCGAAAATAATCTATTTTCTTCATGATCTTCTTTTATCAATTAAAATATAATTACCTCATATACTTTTTAAATTGATAATATATGTCACAACTATTACATAAATTGATTTTCATTTTGATAATGATTTTAAAAATCTAGTAAATAGAAAATATTTTTATTTTATCAATATTTTTTGAATTGAAGTAAGATACACATTTGCTAATAAATTTCTTGATTTTAAATTAGTAATATGTAACGAGGGTAAAAAATAATTCTATCGATGTATTAAAGATATGCTGTAATTTGATGCAATTGAAATAAAGTTTCATATTTTTATGACATTATCGATATTTTAAAGATATGCTGAAATTTGAAGCAATGAAATAAAGTTTCATATTTTTATGACATTATTATGTTTGTATCTTAACTTTAAAACATTATCCTTCTTCAAAAATTCGATTTTCTTTTTTTATTAATTTTTTTTTATGATTATCAAAATGATAATTATTATGATCTTATATATATATATAAAATAATGACGTGATTACAATATTTTTACTAGAAAATAACATGTTTTGAACTAACATTTTTACCCAAAAGTATATTAAAAAGATACTTTTAGATCAAACTGTGACACACACATACCCTCTCTTTCCTTGAAACTGTAGAAAGATTCTTTCCACATTTTAATTTTTAACGAAAGGTTCTTTTGACCTTATTTCTTTAATTATTTTTTCACTTAAAATGTTATCCAATGGCAATGCTTTTAGAAGGTTCCAACTTCCAAGAAGCAATGGTACGCACTCTTGATAATACTATATGAGAGACGAGAAACTCATTGTCCTTTTATGGGCCTTGCCATAGGCACGTTACCCAATAATTTCACTTTCAATATCTGTCTCAATAACATGCATGTTAGCTCTTGAAAATCAAATTCATAACCTTGAATCTACTAAATTGATACCATGAAAAAAATACTACAATTGAGCCTAATGACAACCCGAAAGTTAGCTCGGTGGGATATGATTTAATGAAAAACAAAGTAATAGTGTATAATTGCTACAATTAAGAATGTGTAATTGTGGTAATTAAAGTAAGCCAAAGAAAATTTCTTCCAGAATTTACGTTCAATACGATCATGTCACTTAGTAAATACTAATTACTTCCTCCGTCTAGATTTAGGTAAAATAATTTGACTTGACATGAAATTTAAATTTTTTAATTTAAACTTGTTGTGCAACTATAAATCATTTAATTAGAATAAAAAAGTTTTAATTATTACTAAATATAAAAATGTGTCTTGTTTTTTTTAAGCTGGACTAAAAAGAAAAAATGTGTCAAATACATTAGGATAGAGAAAAAACATGTAAACAGTTACCCCCTCTATCCTAATTACTTGTCCACGTTTGAATTGCTACACCTATTAAGAAAACAATTATTGACATAGTGAGTTTACTATTTTACACCTATTAATTATGAAGTTGATGAATTAAAAACTTCAGATTCTCATGAAGTTCTACCTTTTTCAAAGTAATTAATTGAGGATATAATAGGTAAAAAAAAATTGTCCTTTTTTTATTTGTTAAAATTGACAAGTAATTAGGGATATCTATAAAAAGAAAAGTGGACAAGTAATTAGGGACATAGAGAGTAATAAACACCCATTTCATTAATAGTGTAACGAAAATGATAAAGCAATCTGCTATAAAATACTAAAATTCAATAATAGTGTAACGAAAATGTGTACATAGTTAATTAGTGTATATAGCTTTTAACTCTTTCCATGAAATGCTTCGTGGTTAAGGTAGTACTCCGTCGTATAACATATAGTATTTTGCACTAAATGATTGATCCATGAATATTGGAACGTGTAGAATGCCCAATTTTATAATGAAGATCGAAGCCCCTTTTACATAAGAAATTTGTATTGAATGAAAAAGCAAAAGTGATTGGAGTAATTTATAGCTCGAGTTGGACCATCTTTTCAGTTTTTTGTCCATTTCCCCTCAAAAAGTTGTGGAAATTAAGTCGGAAACGAACATATTGGTTTTATATTTTCATTTTCAATTTACTTGAGTCCCAAGGAATAGCCATGTTTTCGGGAAATAATATTCAATTGTAGTATCGTAAAGATGACTGAGTTGGTACAGTAGGTGATATTTCGTAAGGAAGGTTCAAGAATGATTCCATCTACATAGAGTTCATCCCACCAAGCTTGTCTAGTGTGACTTACATCTTCTCTATGGTTTTTGAGCTATTGCACAGGAACGAGTTTACCCGGTGCGCGGAAAGTTCCATAAAAATACACAATTGTAGTGAAGTTCCCTTAAAGCGGACCGCGTTCAACCGGGCACCGGCCAACTTTTTTTGTATTAGTGCCGCACGAAGTGCCTTTGTTCCCCTGCTATATATAGTTGTTTGTATAGTTTTATTAAGCCCCATCATTAACTTCATACTAATACACTTCTGTTCTTCATTCAATATCTTGCACACACTCCAAATATAGCTAAAAATAAAAAGGAGGACAACATGGTAGATACATTGACTGAATTATGCTCCAAGCTTGCTGGACTGATGTTCATTTTGGGCACAATTCAGCAACTTGTCCCTCGTTCTTTCTACAAGCGCATCAAAACATTGTGGCATCGAATCGAAAATTATTTCTACCCTTATGTCCAAATTACCATCGATGAATACTCCAACGATAAAAGAAATGAAGTCTACTCTCTTATCAAAGTTTATTTAGGTACTAAGTCCACTAACGATGCAAAGTATCTTAAAGCTGAAATGTTCAAGAAGAGCAAGTCTTTAGCTGTTAGCTTGGACGAAGGAGAAGAGGTAATTGATGAATTCCATGGTGTCAAGCTTAAATGGAACTCTTACAAGGAAACATTCACTGATAATTCTCCCGGGGGACGTTCTCAACTTCCGATTGAAAAGAAATGTTACACGCTAACTTTCAATAAGAAAAATCAAGACATGGTCACCGGACAATATTTGAGACATGTGATGGAAGAAGGCAAGGCCATTGAGTTCAAGAACAAGAAGCAGAAGATCTACTCTAACGAAGAGGGGGAGTGGTATTGGTATGGTAAAGGTAAGTACATAGATCATGTGGTTAAATAAAATAACTTGGATGAATTACTAAAAGATTTGTTTTTTTTTTGTACCATTTATAGGTATGTGGAGGCACATCAATTTCGAGCACCCTGCAACATTTGATACTCTCGCTATGGATCCTACGAAGAAGGAAGAAATAATCAATGATCTCGTTGCTTTCAGCAAGGGGAAGGACTACTATTCCAAGGTTGGAAAGGCGTGGAAGCGCGGCTACCTTCTTTATGGTCCACCAGGAACTGGAAAATCAACTATGATTGCAGCTATTGCGAATTTCTTGAACTATGATATTTATGATCTTGAGCTCACCTCTGTTAAGGATAACTCAGGGCTTAAGAAATTGCTCATGGAAACAACAAGCAAGTCCATCATTGTCATTGAAGATGTCGATTGTTCTATCGATCTCACAGGCAAGAGAACGAAGAAAAAGAAAAAGGAAACTACGAATGAGGATGAGGAAGAAGATTCAGACTCAACTACAGAGAAAAAGAGCGACAAGAAGGAATCAGGCAAACTTACTCTTTCGGGGCTGCTGAATTTCATAGATGGAATATGGTCAGCTTGTGGTCAAGAGAGAATTATTATATTTACGACTAATCATGTTGACAAACTTGATCCAGCTCTGATACGTAGAGGACGGATGGATATGCACATTGAGATGTCGTATTGCAAATATGAAGCATTCAAAGTGTTGGCTAAGAATTACTTGGGAATTGAAACACATCCTCTGTTTCAACAGATTCAACGTTTATTAGAGGAAGTAGACGTGAGTCCTTGTGATGTGGCTGAGAACTTGATGCCCAAAAATGCTTCAGGAAAGCCTGAGATTTGCTTGGAAAACTTGATCAAAGTTTTGAAAAAGGCCAAGAGAAAGGCCAGCTTGAATTCCCAGAAGAACAAAAAATCCTCCACAAAATTAGTCAAAACTTATGGCCGTTTCAAAAAGCTGTTTGAATAATGTTTTACAACAACAATAACATCCCTAGTATGGGTTTCGGGGAGGGTGGAGTGTATGGAGACCTTATCCCTACCTTCCTAGGATAGAGAGGTTGTTCCCGAATATCAGTTCTAGTTCTAGAAAAAATAATATGATGTTGTACTCTTTCCTTTTGTATTTTTCGTACTAGTCTTAGTCTAACCAAACATACGCTTTAAGTTGTTTCCTAAAGCTTTCTCTGTTGATCATATTTGTCATGTAGAATCATCAGTTGTCACAGTGTTATGAACAGAGAAGTTATATTTGGATCATGAACTAATCGTTCAGAAGGCGAAAAAATAATAATAAAGTAACCTTTGAAAATCGAGGAAAAATAATCCAGGATCCAAAAATTTACTGTACTGAGTTGCAAGTAAGAAAACAATAAAACTACTAGTACCTATAAATAACAATGAATATAAACACATAATAAACAAAATTGAGTATACTCCTACATAACGATATAATAAAACTACTAGTACCTATACCTAAAGAAGATAAAATATGAAAACATCATCTGAAAAGCTTTTTAAAACGGCCATAAAATTTTGTTAACTTTTTATTTTTCTTGGGTTTTTCTTCCTTGATTCGTTCCGAATCTTGTTTTTCCTTCTCCCTGGCCTCTTTTGACTCTTGTATTGCCTTTTCCTTGTCCTCTTTCAAAGACAGAATCAAGTTATTCAAGCAAATCTCAATCCCTCCAGAAGTATTCTTGAGGATCAAGCTCTCCGCGACATCACAAGGACTCATGTTTACTTCCTCTAGTAAAGGTTCAATCTCTTGAAACAGAGGATGTGTATCAATGCCCAAGTAATTCTTAGTCAACACTTTGAATGCTTCGTATCTGCAATACGACATCTCAATGTGCATATCCATTCGTCCTCTACGTATCAAAGCTGGATCAAGTTTGTCCACATGATTAGTCGTAAATATAATAATTCTCTCTTCACCACAAGCTGACCAAATGCCATCAATGAAATTCAACAACCCTGAAAGTGTAAGTTTTTTTTTGCCTTCAGAGTCTGAATCCGAATCTGAGTCCGAGTCTGAGTCGGAATCTGAGTCCGAGTCTGAGTCGGAATCTGAGTCGTCCTTCTTCTTATTCTTTTTTGCCTTCTTTCTCTTGCCAGTGAGATCAACGGAACAATCAATGTCTTCAATGACAATAATAGACTTGCTTGTTGTTTCCATGAGCAACTTCTTAAGTTCTAAGTTATCCTTAACAGAAGTTAGCTCAAGATCATAAATATCATAGTTCAAGTAATTTGCAATTGCTGCAATCATTGTTGATTTTCCAGTTCCTGGTGGACCATAAAGAAGATAACCGCGCTTCCACGCCTTCCCAACTTTGGAATAATAATACTTCCCGTTGCTGAAAGCAATGAGATCGTTGATTATTTCCGCTTTCTTCTTAGGGTCCATAGCCAGAGTATCAAAAGTTGCAGGGTGCTCAAAATTGATGTGCTTCCACATTGAGTTCAAACGCAACCACCAAGTAGGCATACTGTCGTTACAATAAATCCTCTGTTTCTTATTCTTGAACTCAATTGCCCTGCCTTCTTCAATCACATGTTTCAAGTATTTTCCCGTGACAATCTCTCGATGTTGCTTATTGAATGTAATTGTGTAACTTTTCTTTTCAGTAGGCTGGGTTTTTTTACTCCCCTGAGAATTATCATTGAACGTTTCATTGTGAGAGCGCCAGCAGAATGTAGCGCCTTCGATTTCATCAATGATTTCTTCTCCTTCGTCCAAGATAACAGCGAAAGACTTGCTGTTTTCGGATTTTTCAGCTTTGAGATACTTTGCACCAGTGTCAACAGACTTAGTACCCAAATAACTGTCAACATGTCTGTAAATTTCGTTACTTTTTCCATTGGTGAGTTCATTAATCGTAATTTGAACATAAGGATAGAAGTAATTTTCGAGTCGAGTCCAGAAGGATTCGATTCGTTTGCAGAGTATTTGAGGGAAAAGTTGTTGAATTGTGCCCCATATGAACATTAGTCCAGCAAGCTTGGACCCTAGTTCAGTCAATGATGCTCCCATTGTGTTTTCCCTACCTTAAATTACATGAATTTTGCCACCTTGAAGGTGTGTGTATATAGTGCCCATTGCATTGGCCAAGTTAATGTAGAACAAGGAAATTCATTAGTTTCACAAGTCGTATTGTAGTAGGATTTGAATTATATACCTGAAAATTGTAATAGAAAAAAACCGTTTACATTATTAATATAGTTCAAACTATTATAATTGGTAAATTTCTTTTTTTTTTAAATTGTATTCTGTATTTAAATTATAAAATCAAAGAAATTGTCTTCTATTCCTACTATAAAAAATATAAATAAAAGAGGAAAACCTTTTCAAAAAGGAAAGAAATTGTCTTCGATTCCTAAAATTAGTACCTTTTCAATTAGGAATCAATTTATTTACCAAAAATTCTAACGTAAATCAAAGAGGAAAAATCTTTTCAAAAAGGAGAGTTTATCGAGTATTTATGATATTTTTTGGAATAAAAATAATAAAAAACTTCTCAAGGATATTTTTTCTCTCTTTTTTGAAGTTGAATTTGTATTTGAATGAAAGTAGTTTTTTATAATAATTGTTTCATAACAAAATTGAACATTACTTAATATTCCAAATTGATCTACAACAATGAACCTCAAGAAGGGTCGGGTCGATCTCAGAACCGATTAGGCCCAGTTACATAAAATTTGGGCTTTCAGTGATTAGGCCCAGTTACCTGAATTTTATGAGATCTTAACATTTTTAGCCAGCCGACTTAAGAAATTTTCAGCCGCTTAGCAGAAATAATTTGAAGTTGTCAGTTGGTGTATCCTCAGTCTATAATAATTATAGAATTAATGTACATATTAATTATATACAGATCATACATGGTAATAATATCCATGGAACCGATAATTTGGGGAACCTATAAACCAAGCATTATCATATGAATAATTAATTATTTAAAGTTAATTTGTTATAAATATAATTCAACGCTTAACCAAAATTTTGATGTATCATAGATTGATTACAACTTTATACAAAATTTTCTCTTTAAACAAACATAAAGTAAAACTTCGTATAGAAATAATTATTGTTGGATATATAACCATCGGCCATCCTCATTTTCAAAACAATTAAGCTTTGGTCATTTTTAATAATGTCATGCAACGGTTTTGAACTCTAATCTCAACGAAGTTGCATATCAATTTTACTAATTCCACCAAGAATTGGTTATCTAAAGGTGATCTGATCATTGATACAACTCATATAACTTAAACTCTTTATTATGAAGAAATTATGAATATAAAATCAAAGATTATTTCGCGTACATATGACAATATTGCAGCTAACTAAAGATGATAACATTCTTGCTGATTGTATAAACTAGAGAGTAATTAAGCCCCAGTTTTATCAAGCAGATAAATGTTCAGTGCCCCATTTATCTGGACAGAAAGTTATAACAAAATGATCGGATGAACAGCTGACTACAGGCGAAGGCGTGTCGAAAGCATAACTAACGTAAGAGGGACAAGCTTTCTTGAACAAACTCGAGTACACACTCGGCTTGCATTTTTCAGGACTTCCATATTTGTTCCTACAACAAAATGAGTCAAGATTGAAAGCCAAGCAAGCACTTTTACACGCCACCATTTGTCCTTCATCATTTACAACCTACTAAAAAAAATCATAATCAAGTAAATAAAAATATACGTTTTTATAGTATATGAGATAGTCATGCAATTCAACATATTAACGTACCTGAAGCTCAAGTGGACACGTGTCTTTCATGTTTTGGGTGCACCCTCTAATAAGGCATTTTGATGATGAAGGCTTATTTGTTACCGAAACAGGGAGGTTATATCCATCAACTAAGCTTACATCGTAGAAACTTGGCTGCTTTTTATCATATTGTATTGTCATTTCTACTAGTGTAGCTGGAGGAAGGCCTATAGTTCCTTCACATTCAAGTTTTCCGTCACAATCGCCTGTTTCACAGGCCGGTTTGTGATTGGTGGAAACGTCGAAATTGCAGCCAGTTCGAGCCCAAATGCGTCCACTCCAGTCCCCTGGGGCTCCAATTCGGCGAATTCCGCCGGATGGAAGGTAAAAACCACCGTTTGCTAAAACTGGATGGCCCGTGTTTGGGGCAGTTGCTGGCCATATAGGGAAGGGGCATTTGTTACTAATGTAAATACTGCATCCCTCCACCTCTCTTAGTTTACCTGCACAAAAATTGTTCCATGTTAAATAGTAGTATATGGTACCGCATAAATTGTGTATAACTATGGGCGTGTTTGGTAAGAAGGAAAATGTTTTGCCGGAAAACAAGTGATTGGTGATTAGAAATAATTTCGCAAAATATTATTTCACTATCTAAAAATTATATTGGTTTGACCATCTGTTTATAAAATTTTATTTTGGTCTTTGAAATATATGACTTAGCACATTGAACTATCAACTAAATAAAACGTGTGTTTGTGGGCACTGTATAAAGGAAATATGTTCATTTTTGACAATTTTTGAAAGTATATTATATCACCTTCAAATATGGAGTAACGACAACACAATCTTAACATAAAAATGAGTAATTCATTAATCGATTTGGTTTAATAATTTTGAAATTTTGTAAATATTCACAATTAGTTAAAGATTAAATGTGCTTAATTAGTGAGATGTCGCAACAGACTAAAATACCTGATGTAATGAAGTGGCATATAAAGAAGAGCTGGAGAGCAAAAGATATCCGTGAAAAAATCATCGTAATTTGCATTTTTGACAAATACAAGGAGCTAAAGATGCATATTTATAATAGCTTGGATACATGTTAATTATTTATTAATTAATAGAAAGTGGTCCAAATCCTTCTTTGATTTTATTTCAAGTTTAACAGCCTTTAAGAAGAAGAAATAACCTTGACGATATTAGATGTGTACTTGCCTCTCCACTTAAAGTAGTATCCTTGTCCCTAATTACTTGCTCACTTTTAAATTGACAAATCTATTAAGAAAACAATGATTGACATAGTGAGTTTATCATTTTATCCCTATTAAACATGAAGTTGATGAATTAAAAACTTGAGATTTTCAAGGAGTTTTACCTTTTTTCAAAGTAATAAATTGAGGATATAACAAGTAAAAAAATAAATTATCCTTTCTTAATTTGTCAAAATGAACAAGTAATTAGGAATAACTAAAAAAGAAAAAGTTGACAAGTAATTAAGAATATAGGGAGTACTATATTTTTCTTCCGGTTGACATAAAATGAGGTGGAAGCTGTAGAATTTATAGGTATAATGATGCACTCAATTGCTTTTAAGAAATAATAATACTTCTAAGTAAAATGAGCTAGAAGAAGAAAGAATATTTTACTTGAAATTGTATTGAGTGACTTTTAAACTACAAATCGAATGTCAAGTAAGTTACGTTCTATAAGTCATCCAGATCTTCTTCCACTTTTCTTTTGGTATGTCGAGAATCAAGATAAAGATTATAGATTTATAGTACAATGTCAAAAGGATTCCAAGGCTAAGGTTCTATATATCAAAAATAATCTCTATATCCAACAAGTTAAAATCGATAATTTCTCTACCCAGAAAGCTAAGGATAAAGTCTACATACACTTCATCCTCACCAGGCCTCACTTGGGGGGTCGCAATAATTTTAATTGTCCAATTTTGACTTTTTATTTGTCATTTTTGACAAATCAAGAAAAAACAATATATTTTATTTATTTATTATACCCTCAATTTATTTAGAGAGTTAATCTTTTTAAAAAGTAGAATCTCTTTAATGAGTAAATTGATTTTGGAATTCTATCAACTAATAGGGTTAAAATTGTATAAACTCCCATGTCAATTATTGGTATATTTTTTAATAGGTGTGTCAATTTAAAAATGGACAAGTAATTAATAGAGATAAAGGGAGTAGATTTTTTTTCTCTTAAAACGATTAAGTTAATATCATGTGAAATGTTATTTTACGAATGTCTCATTAATTTACTGAAAAATATGGGGGTCTGTTAATTATTTGAACCGATAATTGAATATACATAATTAATATTAAAGTTCTTATTTGAGGGTGTAAGTATATGGTTTCAAAATATAGGGGTGTATTATCGACAATTGAGTTATATTGCAGAAATGTTAAGTGTATTTTATTGTTATTGTTGTTCTTAAAAAAAAAGAAGCTATATTTTCAATATTGATGTAAGCTTATACTTAAAGTATTTGCGAAAAATCTTCACAAATGTTATTCCAAGTATATAGTAAAGAAAACTCTTTCTTTCATTTTTCGTGTACCAAAACTATTTTGCATTTAATTTTGCTTCTTTTTTTTTTTCTGTTGTGTAAAACAACTACGTATCTTGCAATTTTGAATTTTGGATGGAGTTTATCCTTGCGTACCTAATTAATACCACTGATCAATTTGCTTATCCCTTTATTAACAACTAATGGTGAGTAAAAGTGTAAAACAACAGTTGAAAATGAAAAAAATAATTAAGAATATTCCTATATTTTTCTTTTGTAGCGTGCAATATTTTCTTGTATTATTTCTATGTTTCATTTTCATTTATTACTATTTCTAAGGCAAAAATTAATTGAAGAAATCGGATGAATGAATGTCAATTAGATTGATTCCGAAGAGATTTACAAAAGTTAATTGATTAGATTTGTCTCATTTGTAAGTATTAATTATGATTTAAGTTATATACACTCATATTATAAAGACTTATTTATAATATTATAGGTGGAATTTAACATATTATAATATGTTAGTTATAATTGTTTTTTATCGAACAAAAATTAATGTTTACTCAGCAATTAAGAGTTCTCTAATTACATAACAAGTGACGTGAATGTTTACATATATTTTACACCATTAACACATACACCTTATACTCATAAAATTATGCTTCCATTTGACCATAGATTTTGGGAGTAAGATTTTCAAAAAAAAACTACATGATTTGTTCATAAAATTTGGTTAGCTTTTTAATTATCTATATTCAAAAATATATATTTATTTTTATTTTTATTTTTATTTTTATTTTCATATAAAAAAAGTTTATAGAAAGAGAGGTTTATAGCATTAATGAAATCACGAGAGATGTGTGTATATTAACTTATCTCCTATATTTTTTTTGTATTTTGGAGTAGCGAGAAAGGATCTAAAATCTCATTATGTTACTTCAAAGTTCAAATAATTGAGCATTCAATTTTATACTATTATTATTTTCAATACTTACCTCTTAAAGTATTGTTTAACATGTGGAAATGAATTGAACTCCCTTCTCATTTACTTCCTTACCAACCAAATGAAAATGTATCTTCCTAGCTTTTACTTCCACCTCTTCTATGTACCACTTTTTGACATATTCGAGTGTATATATTGTCTATAGTAAGAAGTGAAAGACATGGACTTTCTATTTCTAGACATGAGAGAATATTATGTTTGAAGAAAATAGTTTAAACAGATATTAGGAATAAGGAAATGAAGATGCTTTTTTAAATACTGAATATAAATTGTACAAAAGGACTAGTCATTTGAAATTCGAATCATATTATTACTTAAGTTCATGTATATACAATTTAATTTTTCAATAAAAAAGACTGGATCGAGCCTGAGCAAGTATTTTTCGTAAAAACGTCCTCTCCCCTTTCGCTTGTAGAACAAGTATATCTATTATATATCTCTGTGTCAATATGTACGTACTTAGTAATTAGTATGAATGCATGTTTTTAATTTTTACTATGTGCGATAAATTTCATTCAGATGACCGGTGAATGCGTTCGTACTGTTACCAAAAGGTACACTGCCACAAAATTACTCATGTAATATATATAATAGTGTTACAATAATTAAAGTGGGGCTAATATTTCATGCTTCAACTAATTTCTAACTTAACTTGTTTAATTTATTTTACTAGCTAGCTAGTAGTTTAGTTATTGTAATTAAATAAATAAATTATGACATATCTGTCTGTCTAGTGTCTGTTAGGAGTAGCAAAGCCTAGTGGATCCATCCCCATATAGCATCAGCGCCAATTCAAGCGCCGTTTGACTCCCAATTAAATCAATCATTAATTCAATGCGCGTCTTCACTCTTTTTTCACCTAATCAAAATTGATAACTATTTTCTCATTATCGATTTACCTGACACTATTTGAATTTTGAAAGTTCAATAAATTTTTTTTACTGTAATTTTTTCTATATGCCTTCGAAAATTCTTTAAATATTAATTATGGAACATGTGAATTTAAAAATTGTATCATGACTCATGTAGCAAATGAATAGGTAAATATTTGTATTCACTTAGTAGCCTGACCAATGGCATTAGAATGGAAATTACGACTGTTGAATCTGAACATGGGACTTTTTTTCTTGGTCCATACTGAAAACTTGTCGTCTGCCGATAAATTCCAAGAAATATTTAAATTTCAAAGGACTCAAATTATCTTTGACAATACAAACCGAAACCCAAACGGTTAGGATAGAAAAGAATCAGGTGTCACGTGAAAGCTAACAAAACAAATCTCGAAAGATCATGAATAAGAAGATAAACGAGAAATATACTAAAAGATATCATAAATAGACAATTTCAAATATCATAATATTTAAAATTTTCTACCGTTTAAAAAAAGTACAAAAGTCCCTTCTTGAATACATTCCTCACCCTTCTCTTATACATCCATCGCCTCTCGAATACATCCCTCACATTAAGTAATGTATCATCTGCAATGTATTAGACAATCAAGAAATATATTCGAGAAAAATAAAAAATCTGCAGGATATAATATAATTAACCCACAGATTTCTATACTTTATAAAAAAAAAAAAAAAAAAAAGACCCAATAGAAATTGAAGAAGGGCTGATTGGCCCACATTGGTGTTAATGTGCAACAAAGAGTGACAGACTTATTATAGGTCATATGGCATTAAAAATTGTGAGTTGGATTATTTATATAAAAAAGATGTGCTAGGCTTTTG
>JAJOOR010014479.1:0-10416 GCA_036250505.1 Solanum acaule | reverse complement strand
ATTCTTTTTATTTTTCTTCCAAACTGATTTTCAACCTCATGGAGATAAGTTTTGAAATTTTCAAAAGCATCACTTTTATTTTTCATCAAGTAAACATAGGTAAACTTAGAAAAATCATCAATGAAAGTGATAAAATATCTATTACCTCCACGAATTAAAATTCCACCAAGTTCACAAATATTAGTATGAACTAATTCTAACAAATCAGTTTTTCTTTCAACTTGAAAATGAGGCCTTTTAGTGATTTTGGCTTTACTACAAGCCTCACACTTTTCAGTATTCTTTTTAATCATTGGGATTAATCCTAAACTACTCATGATTTCAACATAACGATCATTAATATGACACAAATGAGCATGCCAAAAATTAGTAGAAGAAAGCATATAAACAGAAGTAGAAGCTTTATTCACTTCTACATTCAATTTGAACATCTCATCACAAGCATACCCCTTTCCCACAAAAATATCCTTCTTCACAATTACATATTGATTAGATTCAATAATCTGTTTAAAGCCTGCTTTATTAAGAAGAAAACTAGACATCAATTTTTTCTCATGGAAGAAGTATAGAGTACATCTTTTAAAGTTAATACCCTTCCAGAAGTAAAACACAATTTGACATCTCCCGTTCCAAGCACTTGAGTTTTGTGAGAATCACCAAGCATGATGGTTTTGGGCTCCTCAAAATGAGTATATTTTTTAAACCAGTCTTTGTCATAACAGACATGACGGTTTGCACCAGAATCAGCTCACCATCCATCAACCATGTTTATGTCGGTAATCACTGCCACAAAAGGTTCTTCGGTAACGTTTTCCTGAGGGTTAGGACCACATTTCCGAAATCTGCAAAATCGAGCTATATGCCCACTCTTGCCACAAACAAAGCACGGTTCCTTATCTTGAACTTGTTGATTTTGTGCTTGGTTATTTTCACCATTATTTTTCTTTGGAAGTCTACTATTATTTTTCTTAAATTTTTTCTTCTTAGGCTTCAAAGAAGTATTTTTGTGAGTTTCAATAGTAGCATTATTTGAAATAATTAAATTTACCTTCGTTGTGATGTTGCTCTCTTCTTTTTTGTAAAAGTGCATCTTGGCCTTTTGCTTCTTCACCATCGTACTTTTCCACTTTCTCATGATGATAAATAAGTTCATCATCATCCATGGAGGTGTCATCAACTTTATTAGGATTCTTCTCAGTTAACACATAAGAAACATTGAGAAGACTTAAGTAAAAAATAATTTACCGTTCCATCTTTTGAAATGGTTACCATTAAACCGAAATGGCTTGTTAAGGTCTCCCATCTTGACATCTGCGGTTTTTTCAATTGTAGTCATTATGAATCTCCTTAAAATTATTAGTGAAAAACTTACAAGATAAGAAAAAATACAAGATTACAATTGAAAATAAAAATGAAGAAATAAATCTCTTCAGGCAGAGGCGCGGATATCTCACTCTCTTTAAGGAGATTCAAGCTCACGCAACAAATGTTTTTCATCGGTCCAGCAGTAGTTCTTCTTGACTTGTCCCCTCCAAGATACAACAGCCTAATCACAATATATAACTCAACAACTCTGGACAAGAGTTGAGTCCAAAGCTCCACAATAAGAACACCTCCCTTCAACTAATAAGAACTCTCTTTTTGACAAACTTTTATGCACTCTATATTTTTCTTATATATAAACCAAATGAAAACCACCACTATATATACTAGAAGAAATCTTCCTAGTAATGAATAGGAAGATAATGATGTAGTAAATAGTAAAGATAAATGGTCTTAGAAGTTACATAGGTTACAAGGATAACGGAGGAATTAAGAGTGACAATCAAGTGGGCACAAATGCCATCAACAGCATTTTGCATAACTGAAATGCATATGGCATGGAGTAATGCAGTAATGCATATGACACTAACTCCAATGGAGTAATGCAGTAATAATTGAAAGTCAACCAAATGCATGCAACGGTAGGAATGAAACTGCCCACTAACTGCTGAAATAATCAGCATTCTTCTAACTCCAAATAAAGCAAATTAATATATTAAAATATTAATATTAAAATGCTAACAAACCAACACATGTATTAGTAGTGTCTTATGTCATATAATGCTATTTGTCAGGTCCAGCCCAAGAGTTGTTCGTAATGGCTTTCTTTGAAACTATAGCAAAGGCTCTTCGTTCAGGAGGGGTTGAAGGCTGAGAGCATATGGCTTCACATGCACATAATTGGAGAAATTGTTGCTAATTGCTTCCAGATCTTCAAAGGCTCAGTCAACTATGCATGGACTACTGCTCCTATTTATCAAATGTACTTCTATGCTCGTCATTTGATCTAATGAGGTTTTCTTGATAGGAACAAGTTTGATAAAGACTAATTACTAAAGATATCTCCTTTGAAATACTTTACATGAGCCAAGGGTCAATTAGAAACAAACCTCTTTACCCTTACAAGGTAGGGGTATGGTCTGCGTGTACCCCACCCTCCCGAGACCCCACTTGTGGATTTACACTAGGTATGTGGCTGTATTAATTATTTAAGGATTTAGTATTAGGATTTAGGACTAAAGGTCCATTAGACAATTAATCAATAATTTGAAGTGTGTTCTTGTGTATTCTTGATACCTAGCATTGTCAGATATTTGTGCATATGTATGACGATTTTGCTGTCTATGCATTGTTGCTTCTCTCATAGTATTCTTTTCTTCTTTTCTTGTGTATGAATTATTGGAGTTGCATGCCAAGAGCCTTGGACCTTTGACTACAACCCTGAGGTATGTTGTCATTCTGATCCTTGGTTTGATCTTTGTTATTCACATCATCTATAAACTTTTGATTTGTTACTCACTTTTGCTATATATTTTCCACTCTTTCTTCTCCAGATTCACCAAGCATCATTTTGTTTGCCATCATTTGCTAAAAGGCCAGGTCATTGAAACCAAAGTAAAATGATGGGGCACTTCTAGAAGTACTTAATGAGCAAGATTAGTTGTTGTGCAACTCCCTCTAATTATCGCATGTTCTAAGTTCAAGATCATGTTTTAGGTTATTTAAGCCTAAAGGAGTTGGTAATATCCTCTGATGGATTATAATTTTATTTGTTAAGATTTTTGTACTGGCTAAATCTTCTTTTTCTATCCTAAGATTGAATTTGTATTATTTTTGTATTTAGTAACTAATTTATATCTTGAATAGATCATGTATATTTTTTATTTTAACTATGACTATAAGATATGTCCAAAATATAATATTTTAGGTAGGATTTTTGATAGTAGAAATATTAAAAAATGTATTTTATAACCTAATTGAAATTCCCACGCTGTAAAATTGTGGCCATAGGGATGGTATGGACTATGGTGTATATGGCAGGCATATAGGCAAAGGCTACGCTTTATAAGTGTGGCAAATAAAGAAACAAAGGTCACAATTTCAAAGTGTAGCTCCAGCACGTATAAGTATTGTCATATGGGTTGTAACAAGTGTGAACTTTGATATCATTAAGTCACGCTTTTGAGCGTGGTTTGTAAGACTACATTTGAAAAGCGTGGTCTTAGGTCAAATGTTACACTGATTTTGGCCACCCCATAAAAGCGTTGCTGAAAGTTGAAAAGTGTGGTTTTTGATCAAAGGCTACACTTTTCAAAGGTGGTTGAAGACATAACATGTTGCAAGAGTTAATGTTGATTTGTCAAGTTTTTTCCCAATTTTTTTTTTGGGAATATCTATCACTCAACGGGTCCTAAATTAGAGCTAGAGTCCTAAATATGAAATAATCCTTGAGTTTTAACACGGAGCACTAATAGTCTCTCATGTTTGTAACAATGGTGCACTTTTGATCCTCTTCCAAATTTCTTTTTATTTTCTAATATTGATTTTGTCCACAATTTTATGTATGAAATGTTCAATTTATATATATATAGTAGAAATAATAACTCCATGTGAGAGAAGACGAGAAAAAGAACACCTTGTTTTGTTCCGTAGAAATATTATTGCAACTAAACCAAAAACACCTTGTTAACTCCTGTATATTCAGAATAGTAAACCAGAAACAATTAAGATGAAAAGAAATAAATCTATTTGAGTCCACAGAACCCAATGTGTGTCCTTAAGGAATTTAATCCTCTCACTGTACTCAAGGTCACATATTGTTTCCTCCCAAGATAATACAGATAAACTATAAAAGAAGTAGTGGTACCTTAAACTTCAATAACTTCGATGAATTTAAAAGTCTGCAACGAGATCACACACATACTCTATTTTGTTTGTAAGAAAATGGATGCAAAAGAAAGAAAAATTTGATTCAGAAAAATGAGAGAAAATCTCTCTATTTATAGCCAACAAAGGATAGTATAAAAATGTGTTAGTTGTGCCTTATTGGAGAGGTCACAACTCTTTGAAAAATGCACACCCTTTCAGAAAGGTTACAATCCTTTGGAAAATGCACATTCTTTTAGAATAGTCATAATCCTTTAGAAAAGACACAATCATCATCATATCATCATATATTACTACAAGTGGGAAGCTCCCAAGTGAAAAGTTAGATTACCATTTTACCCTTATGCTAAATTAAATTATTATAAAATATAATTTATTAAATATTTTATCATTAATTTAGAAAAGCATCATATTCAATACTACTCCAGAATGGACAGATACGTTGCATACTTAAAGTTTAATAACAATCAATCAAGTATTTGGGTATACAAAGGGGTGGATTAATTTTCTTGCAAATGTCACTTATTGCAGCCTATTCAATACTCTAGAATAACTTTTCATCTTCCTAAACTAATTCAATGTTTGGAAGTTCTTTTCAGCTTCCAACTGTAGCTTTAGAATTTTATAAATTGCCACATCAGTGAATCATGGTAAATTCATTGAGGTTCTCTTTCGAAGTTTCAATACCACCAGTTCTCCTCCTCTCCTTCTTTTTTATAAATTTTTCTTCAATGCACCTGTTAAGGGGTTCCCTTGCTATTGCTCATATATCGTCTCTCTTAACCATATGTTTTAAGTTATTAATTGTGCCTGATTATGAGGGATTCTTGGGCTGCTAATAATTATGCCATGACACAAGGGGCAATAGATGCAGTTAAAAATGTTAGCTATTCCTTTTTTTCCCCTTTGTTTTATTTAGTTACTTAGGTTGGAGTATTACTCCATTAAGATGTTTGATGTTTCTGATTTGAAGAAGAGGAGGAAGTTGTGTTAATCGCAAGAATGCTATGCTTTGCTAGTTTCTTTGATTTTATCTAATAATATTTGATTACTCGCGTGAAGTAGGAATCAAAATATATATGTTGATATCAGTTCATTTGTGAAATTGCTTTTTTAAATAACCCTCATGCATTATATTTATTAAATCACCCTCTTTAATTAGTTCGAGAGAAGAGTATTGTAAATGATCTAATTTCCTGTAGTAGCTGTAATAGCATTCATATTGGATCTTAAAATTGTTAAGTCCAAATCTTTATCCAGTCTATGTCAAAAAGAGACATAGTGAAACTTGGATTTTAATTACCAGAAAGTAGAAAAATAAAGAGCTACAAGATTCAAGAGTTGAATAAATTACAATCTTTTAGCCTTCTAACAATCCCAATAATAATACCAAATATAATACAATCTCAATAATACCAACTTCTTATGAAGCATTCACAAACACACACAAAAAAAAACATAATTAACAATTAATTAATATATATACTAAAAGTGGGAACAATGTTAGGCTAAAGTTAGACTACAATTCTATCCCTACATCAAATTTAAATGTTATAAACTATTTAATAAATTAAATATTGAATAGTAAATCATCATATTAGTACATGAAGCAACAACCATAAAGTTTCTTGAATATGTATTCTTTTCATTAATTTCATGCTGGATTTAAATTCATGAATTTTTTGTTTTGTTCATCTTTCAATTGGAAATATGAATGGTTAAGTTTGCCCTTAGCAAAAAAAGAAAAATCATATAGATCTATATTATATATTTTTGGTATATAAATATTTGTATTAATGTGACGTACATTACATAGATTTTATTACCCCCCAACTCTTTATTATGTAAATATATGCAACTCCCACTAATTATATTCATTATGGTTTTTACTCCCACCTCTCATCCATGATCAAATGGATTAATGTCATATTCATAACAACTCTAAGTGTTCTTCAATCCTATCCTATAAATGGTGACATTTGACACAATATTGTACACACTTAAAACAATTGAAAAAAAAGAAGAGAAAATCTCTATGCTCTCTTCTCTTGTCTCTTTTCATTGTTTTTTTTTTAATGTTTATGTTTCTTGTTTGCTGCTATTGTATAACTTTTTATTGTTAATATTGTGAATTTACAATGGTTTGTGGCTTTGTATGCATTAACCTAGCATGTGATACTTTAGTATACTTATTTGAATATTGTATATGTAAAATAATTAGTTATTTTTAGGGATAAGGGTTTGAAAAATACTTCAACTTTGTCCGAAATTGCTATTACGATACCAAACTTTGACAAGGACCTTTTACCCCCCTTTACTATTTAATAGCACCTTTTACCCCCCATGTACTATTTAATAGTGTATTTTAAAGGTATATATATGCCTACGTGGATATCATAAATATTGCATCATTTAAAATAATAATATGTCCACATAGGCATATATATACCTTTAAAATACACTATTAAATAGTACAGGGGTAAAAGGTCTTTCAAAGTTTGACTTTACATAGAAAATTCATAGAAAATTCTTTGAAAGACAAAAATATTTCGTAGAAAATTCTTAGAAATATTTCATAGAGAGTTGTTAGGAATTACTTTTTTTTATATATAAAAACGCTTTATCTAATTCTTTTAAGAATGATTATGTTTAAATTGATTAAATTTGTTAATTAGATAAAGCGTTTTTATAAAAAATAATAATAGATAATTAAAGCATTTATCATTTATTCTTTATTCTTTCCCTATAATTAGTGTGGTTAATGGATTGAATTTGTTACCCTTTCTCTATAATTAGTGTAATTAAATGTATTGAATTATTAGTAAAAACAATCAACCTTTCCTCTTCCCCATGTCTAAGATCACTAACTTCTGAAAATTAACTTAAACAACTCTTCGCCTTTTCATCTTATCCTATAAATCTTTAGGTATATATATATATATATCATGGAAAAGTAATTTTTTTTACCAATTGCTTCCTGTTGATGTGAATCATTAGGCAATTTTCATGTACTTTTTTTTTCTTTTGAAATATTAATATTTGTATTAATCCTTATTAGAATGATATATTGGCATTTTGATTAAATCAATAGTGTTCTAAATTATTCAAATATTGTTCATAACGATATTTTTTAAATGTATTCTAATTTTAACATTATTTATCGATACAGATTTTTCAAAAAACCATTTGATGTGATTTGTTAGTTTTTTAATTAGAAAATTTATATTTTGAGAAAATCTAAATTATTATCAATATATAACTATCAATTTTTTGTTTTTTTGACAATTTTATTTGATAAATTTTGTATTATATTTGTGACAATTATTACAAAAAAAATTAACACGCTTCTCATAAGCCAAAATAAGTTAAAATTGCTAAATAATTATCATCACTATAACATGTGGTGAAAATTAGGAATGTATTGATTAAATTTTATTGTATATATGAAAAAAAAAATCTATTCAAATGTAAGTTTCGGGGTTATTTAGTCTTCACGTTTGCTACAAAACATTTTTTGAAGGATTGACATCTTAAACCTCTTGTCGATATGTGCCTTGAACACATATTTGTAATCAAAAGAAAATCAAACATTTCATGATTTCATAATATGCATATAATAATTGTTTCTTATTTTCATAAAATAGAGTTTACATCTATTATATCTCTACCTAATACGCATTACATTAATTATGTTACGTCTCCTAATTTATCTTTCAACCTCTACCAAGATAACATAAAATCTTAGATAACTTTAGTCTAATTTTTGCTATCCAAATTTAGTATACCTGCGTGAATTTTGAAGAAAAAACATTATAAGCCATTTTGTAAACTTTATGCCAAAACACTTATTGCTCATAATGGGATCCTCGTAGTAGGCTGGACCAAGATTCAGCCGAGAGAGGGCAGTCTTTAGAAACAACTGATTGGGAAAGCAAGAGAACACTTCGCGTTTTCTTATCTTCTTCCCGCCCTAGGAATAGCACAAAAAGAGGGATTAGCTCATAGTGTTGCATAAGTTTTTTTTTTTTAATATCTACTATCGTTTTAATTTTGAAAAACGGAGAGAATAAGATCATTAAACAAAAAATATGATTAAGATATTACAAAATTCAGAGTGATATCGAACAATAATAATTATCTTTTATTTTCTCAATAAAAACATCTTATGAAACAAATATATTTTTATTATGCTTCCTCTTAAAGCCTGTGAGAAAAATTACAAAAAAATAGACATAAAATTAGCATTGGTGTAGATAGCAAAAAGTCAGTTTGGAGAGATAAATTGATCACATTGATGCATATACTTTGGTAGATGATTTTTCTTATGCTTGATCAAATATATCTCCATAAGTTGATGTATCACTGTATTATACGTCTATATATGATATAAAGAAAATAAGTAAATAAAAAAAGAATCAGAAAATTCATCATCCCAAAGTGAAGTGCTCCCCTATATTTTTTCTCCAAATTTGTGAAGATCATAATAGAAATAAGTAATTATTTTTTCCTTTATATCTACTCTCTTCAAGAGGAGGCGGTTTCAAAAATAATAAAGTAAAAAAAAATAAAGCAGTTCTTGGTAGTTATTTTCAATTCAAAAATTGTGAAAGTTTCCTATTAAAAAGGAGTCTCAATTCAAAAAACGTAAGCAAGCAAACAATTTTACAATTTTAATTAGGTAAAAAAACTCAACTTGTCTTTTTAAAATAGTAACTTTTTTAAAACAGTAAATTTTTTTCTTTGATAAAAAAAAACTGCAGTTTTTAAATTAAAAAGAAGTGGAAGAAAATCGGATAATGGGGTTCATCCGTCTTTTTTTAAAATATTTTTTATTCTTTTTTTATCTTTGACTTTTTTAAATGTAAAAATTGTGGTAACTATTTTGAAAAAAAAAAACGTAGTTGTAATTTTTCAGAAAAACATTTTTAAATTTTATTTTTTTCAAAACTAAATAATTGAGAAATTTTGTGGTGCTGACACGCAACTCTTTTTCTTCTCCTATTATATATAGATAGATTTTAATTTTTAATTTTTAATTGATAAGCTAAATTTCTTTTCATGTTATTGTCACATTAACCGTATGGAATAACATTTTTCTTTATTTGCTTTATATTCTGTTGCGAGTTATCACAATTATATATATATATATATATATATATATATATATATATACTAAAAAAGGGGGAAAAAAGTTAAAAGTTAAATTATCAAATTATACTTTTTAGGTTGACTAGTCATTTAAGTATTTAATTAAACACTAATATTATTGGTATTAAAATGTAAATTACCTATCTATTAGTAATATTTCATTAAAATGAAACAACAGAAAACAGATGCATTCTCACTCATTAGTTCAGTCAATTCAATGTAGTGGAATTGCTTTCATTTCCACAATTATTCAACCTTAAGAATTTCTTTTTATTATTTTAGATTTGTAAAATTTTCAGTAATATATATAAACTTTAAACTAATAGTATTTAGGAAGTCCAAGTGACGGACATATCTATGTGGTCAAGAAAATCATTTAACTTTTTCTTGCTCTTTTTTTATTTTCAATTATTTTAAAATTTATATGCTATGTATCCATTCATTTTATATATATATATATATATATATACCCCTATGTTAATTCAAAACATTATAAAATATTTAACTAATTAAATATTAAATAATAATCATATTACTATGTTAGTATTATAATGATAAATACTACAAGTGAAAAGGTGTAAAATAAAAAAAAATAAAAAAAAGGATCAAAATATCCATAAAAGTATGTGCATTTATTTAGTACATGAAAACTTGTATCTGATAGACTGATACTCTAACTAAACCTAAGTATGTGCATTTATTTAGTACGTGAAAAGTTGTATCTGATACTCTAACTAAACCTTTTCCCCTTCTCTAAATTAATTTAAATAACTTAATTAATGTAGTAGTATTTGACTTTATGAAAATTTATGTGCATTTTGTATTTTATGCAGTTCATAAAAGTAATTATTACTTTCATGTATAGAAAATCAAAGAATTATATTTGAAGTCTTATTATTATGGTGGGGTTATTTTTTGTTCACTATAAATAATAGGGATAAGGGTCTGAAAAATATCCCAACTTTGGTCGAATTTGCTGTTGCGATACTAAACTTTCATGAGGACCTATTACCTCCCTAGACTATTTAATAGTGTATTTTTTACCCCCTGAACTATTTA
>JAJOOR010014478.1:0-21017 GCA_036250505.1 Solanum acaule | reverse complement strand
GGAGGGAGAACAAGTTTTAATGTTAAAAATGTTGGAGGGAATATAATACTTGTGAAAATATTAAGGCCACAATTGTAATGTGTTGTTTTTACAATTATAAAAATAGGACACTTTAAAAGTGTGACCATATATGTAAATAGTTATTGCCGATTATATCATATAGTAACAACGCTTATAAAGTGTAGCTTATACCATTAAAGAGTACACTTTACAAGTGTTGCCAATATTTTCGTAGCTAAAAGTTAAAAACTTGGGCTACGCTTTAAAAGCATCCCCAAAAGTACTTTAGGCAACACTTTGAAAGCGTTGTCCAGAATTAGTGTGGCCGTAGGCCTAAAATGTTGTAGTGACTTCAAGCAATTGGTTTAGATAAGGCTCCTGGAGTAGATGGTTGTAGCAGGTTTTTTCAAAAAAAAAAACTTGCTTGTAATCAAGCAGGATGTTGTGGTTGTTGTGTAGTAATTCTTCACAACAATTATTATGCATAGACCAATAAACTATACTAGTATTACTTTGGTTTGAAGACTGCCTAACTAGTCACTCTAAAGGTGTATCGACCAATATCCTATTGTACACTGATGTACAAAATAATTTCCAAGATCTAATCTACTAGATTACAACATGTTATTTAAATTTTTATTAGTGATGCGTAGGCTGGATTCATACCTGGGAGGAAAATTGCAGACAATATCATTTTGGTGCATGAATTAGTACAAACCTATTAGAGGAACCATACATCACCTAGATGTATGTGCAAGATAGATCAATAGAAAGCTTATGATAGCACAAAATGGGTGTATATCCAACAAGTTATGGAAGAGTTGGGGTTTCAGTATGAAGTTCATGTCCTTGATCACCGAATGTGTCCAAGCACTTAGCTACTCAATTGTGGTTAATGGGGAGCTTACAAAACCTTTTGATGTTGCAAAAGGGTTAAGACAAGGAGACCCCATTTCGCCTTTCTTATTTGTTATAGTTATGGAATATCTGAGTAGAAGTCTAAGCGCATTGAAACTGAATTAGAATTCAAATTTCATCGCAAGTGTGGTAAACTATGTATCACACATTTGGCTTTGCTTATGATATGTTATTATTTGCAAGTTGTAACTTAGAATCTATCTCAACAATGAATGATTGTTTTCATTAGCTATCTCTTACCTCAAGACTCAAAGCTAACCTAGATAAAAAAATTCTTATTTTGGTGGTGCTTCAGAGGGATAAAGATGCTATAATATAAAAGATGGGCTATAGCATGTGAGAGTTTCCATTCAAATATCTGGGAGTGCCCCTATCCATTAGAAAATTGACTATATCCAATGAAAGCCACTTATTAAGAAAATTGCGAAGAGAACTGCTTTTTGGACAACAAAAAAAATATCATACGTAAGCAGACTTCAGCTTGTCTAGGCAGTGGTATTTGGTATATAGTCCTATTAGGCTCAAGTGTTCTTGATCCCCTCAAAGGTAGTAAACATCATTAAGCCTACTGCATGAGCTACATTTGGCTTGAAGTAAATACTCTCACCCCAAAAGCTTTAGTTGATTGGGATAGGATATTTGTAACATCTTGCTAATGAAAATAACTAGAAAGAGCTAGAATTAGAAAGAGTGATTTTTGGAAATAACAAAAATCTGGAAATTTGACAAGAGTTAAGTTAAGAATGAGTTTTGGGTCAACTTTAAACAACCATAACTCCTAGATCAAGATGATTTAGGTGTGTTTCTAGAAGTCGTAGGAAATATCTTTGAATTATCTTTCCAACGCCTCCGAGTGTGCGCGATTCCGAGTTTGTATGAGTGAGATATGCCCATTTAAAGTTGGGTTGTTTCGATAAGGAAAGTCCAATCCTGATTTTGGAAGGGTATTTTGGTCTCTTCCATACCCAATTAAATAATTTCGTTTCTGGTAATTACTTAGGGGTCTAAAACAGAATTCGATCAGTTTACGCTTTTGAAAATTGAGTTAGGGTTTTGAGAGAAGAGAAAAGAAGAGAAGAGGAGGAGAAAAGAGGAGAAGGAGCAAGAATCACCAAGATCTTCAAGAATCACTTGTGGATTTCATCAAGGGGTAATCCCTACGAGGTATGTGAGATCACATAGCATTGGGTTAGTTGACCCACACGCCAATCATGATTCAATTCAACGAAGTTGTATTGTTTTTAAAGAAAATCTTATGAGTTCTTCATGATAATTCATTCGAAATCTTGTGGGTTCTTGTTGTTGAAGTTTCTTGAGTTTAATCCATAATTTTAGGTGTGTTTTCGAGTAGAATCTTACATATATTGATGGTATTGTTGATTCTAAGTGTTTGGGGGAAGAACCAAGTTGAAATAGAGGGTTTAGAGTTGAAAAACGAAGGAGAAAAGTCGAAATTCACCTAGGCAGGGGACTGGGGCACCGCCCCAGCCAGAGCGCCCCAAAAGGGGCTCTAAAGTTTGACCTCTGGGGAGCCGCGCCAGCCAGAGAACCCCAAGTCAGTCCCTAAAATTCAAGGGCTGGTGCCTCTCAGCTAAAGCAACAAGGGCTTTAGGAGTTAAACTGGTTTGCTTTCTGGTTTGACTGAATGGACTGAGACCGAGGAACAACTATCGTGTTACTAGGGACGCAGTTCTTCCACCTTTTCCCCCTTCTTTCCGTACTAGTTCCTTAGTAACGTACCTATGTTTTCTAGTCGATTTCTATACTCTAAGGTATGTCTAAACATCATTAAATCATCCATAAACATGAGATCATGAACCTTGAATTCATAATTCAATTCAAGGAAATTTAAGAGTCAAGTCAAAAGGTTAAGAGTTAAGTTAAGAGAAGTTCATAGAGTTTTTTCCAAAAGTCTTTTACAAACGTTTTAACTTTGTTTTAAGACTTAAGCTTTGAATTGAGTAAAGAGTAAGAGTAAACTTTATTTCTTCAAAGATTATACGGGGACTAAGTATTCCCAAGAGTTAAAATGTTTTTCACATTTGAGCAAGAAAGGAAACACCGATTTTCAAGAGAGCTTTTAAGCTAAGTTTTGAGTAATTATCTGAAATCAAAGAAAGAGTTTGTTTCTAAAACACATGAGCTAAGTATATTTGGGAGTAGTATTGAGCACCGATATGGGGACGCAAGTTCATAATGACTCAAGTCTCCATAAATCATGTAACCATCATAGGTAGAAAGGATCATACTTTTTAGATGATTCCTTAGTGCCTTTTAGCATAGACTAGTGGATCCACTTAATTAAGATGTTCTATATGACAACAAAGTATAGCACAGTTCTACCAATGTGGGTAAGATGTTGTATCATCACTTAGACTCGTAGTGGTGGTTGTCGGTTAGAGAAACTCCCACAGTATTATATTACTTTTATGTAATTGAATTGTTATTGCATTACTTTAACATGTTGAGTTATCATGCATTCTTTTAAAAGCTTTGTATAAATTGCACCCTTATTGTTGTTTTTACTTTGCATTTGAGTTGAGTATTCATGAGTTGAGTAAAGTCAAGGTAAGTGTTTCTTTCAGATTCCTTTCAAGCTTATGTTATGTTTAGTATTACCCTTGCATACTCGTACATTCAATGTACTAATGCCAATTGGCATGCATCGTCTTATGATGCAGACACAACTAACCAGGATCAGCATCCAGCGCCTCGTTGATCCAGTTGAGCACTCAAAGTCTGTCGGTGAGCCTCCTTGCTTTTCGGAGGATCCTTTTTCATTCAAGTTTTAGTTTTTCAATTGTTAGGATGATCGAGGGTCTTGTCCCGATATCCCTCTTTGTTTAGAGGCTTCATAGACGAGTAGTTATAGTTTCTTTAGTCTTGTATTTCAGATGTTTTGTTATGAGACTGGAGAAGTCATTTTGGCTAGTTGGAATGTTTCCATAAAGACATTCTAAGCTTAATTCATAAGTTCCTTATTTGAGACTGTTTCTTATGTTTAACTCTTTCACTGAGTAAGTAAGCCAGACCAAGGGTTCACTTAGGCTAGCAATGGTTCTCGAGTGCCGGCCACGTCCAGGGTGTAGGCTCAGGGCGTGACAATATGCTTGCCTAAATCTGTTGGGGGCTGAACATCATAAATCTGCACCTATGTACAAAGTTTCTCAAACCAAAATTTTCTGGATCTTACACATAAAGAGGACAAGTTGTGGATCAAGTGGATACACACCTACTATATAAAGGATCAATAGGTGGAGGTTATGCCCATTTCATCTCAAGCATATTGGATTACAAAGAAAATATTGAAAACTAAGACTCAATGGAATCAAGTGCAACATTTGGTGAAGAATCAACATGGTATTGTAAAGCAAATTTATCTAGGATTGATTGAGGACAGGATCAGAGTATCATGTAAATGCGTAATGCTTGCCAATTCTGCCAAGCCTAAACCTATATTCACTATGTGGCCACTAATGCAGGCTAAGATACTCACAAAAGATAGGCTTATTAAATAAAGCATCAATGTCGAGCCTCTATGTGTATTCTACCAATAGGAAAGGGAAAAAATAGATTGTTTGTTTGTTCAATTTAGATTTACTAGGCAACTATGGAGTAGAATATTAGCTTGGATGCAAATTCAAGAGACCATTGGAGGAGATTGGGATCACCATTACCAATGGATACTCAAGAATGCAAGAGGGAAGGCTTGAATAGCCAAAATTCTTAAACTGGTATTTGATAAAATTGTGTGTGCATATGGATAGAAAGGAATCTCAGGATTTTTGAAAAACAAACTATGGATGAGTTTAGATTAACTAGAAATATAGATTATGCTTGTAATATTAGTGCCCCACTGGGTGCGAAGGATGTAATACAAGCATGGCTTTTGTGAAGTCCTAGATTGTTGAAATTTGTTGAGGAGTCTGGTGGATAGAAGTTTGATAGGGAGTTGTTATAAATTAGACTAAGCTGACTTTGGTAGTTAGTTTGATTTGTATTTGTCATTTAGGTTATTAATCAAAAAGTCAATTACCTAAAAAAATATGAGAAAAGACAAACACATAATTAGAGAAGTCTAATCACATTTTAAGTAAATATTTTCTTAGAGATTCACTCAATTTTTTTGTCAACAAATTTAGCAGATGAAAACTACATAGCTTAGCAAACATAGGATGAGTGACATACTTAGCGAGCAATTCTGTAACAATGGAATGTTCATCATTGACTTTTGAGTGCGCTTGTTTTGGAACCAAAATTTAACTTTCAAAGGTACCAACCTAAGTCTTCCTCCTAACTCTTTTCTTTGTTTATCATCAGGGTGAGGGGATTATTTGTAAATATTGTACAATGACAAATATGGGACAATTGTTATAAATAGAATAAATTTACCTTATATAAAATTGAGGGTTATGTATTGACAATGTATATAAGTTAAATTATTTTAATTACATAGAATTTCATTTCTTGGTTTTGATGTAGAGTGTGACAGTGGTAACACGTTTTACTATTAGGATGTTGATTCAGATCAGCTTGATCATCACAAAAATTAGGGGCATTCTATGGTGTCAATGCCTAATTTTCTCTCAAATAAAATCCATCTCATTTTTAGGTGTTCTTTGCATAGAGGATGACAGGTCAAGCAAATGATGGTAGCTATCAAACACGTTTGGATTAAACTGTCAAGCCTCGAGCTTACACTCTGGACGTTGCCGGCACTCGAGAACCATCGTTGGCCCCCAAGCGAAACCTTGGTCTGGATGACTACTTAGCAGAAGACTTACTCAAGTAAATAGGGACTCCAATTACTAAAATGAATAGTGTCTCAAAACAACATAACTCAATGAATGTTTGAAAGTACTTAAATAAACATAGGTAATCGACTCAAACTGTCAAAACATCAACAAGGGAAATAGGGAGAGACTCCTCAACTTCTAGTTATCTATGAAGCCTCTAAATACTATGATAGTTTTTGGGACCGGACCCTCAACAACTTAACAAAGCGGAAAAATGATGAGGTAAGGCCCTCCGAAAAAGCAAAGAGGCTCACCAAAGCTAGTTGGAGTGCAAATGGTATCAACGAAGCCTCGGTTGATGATCCTGAACATATGTATCTGCATCATAAATAAGATGCAAGTCTAATGACGTCAGTACATTGAATGCACGAGCATGTAAGGAAAAACTGAAACATATATAGCTGAACTGATAACATGGGAAGACAATACTAACCTGAAATCAACTTCAATATGAAAAAAAAAAATAAGAGATGCAATATGTAAAGCTTTTAAAATGGTAGATACCAACTCAAAATGTATAAAGATACAATAACATACTCTTTACTCTTATTTGATGTATTCTCTAACCGACAACTATCACTATGAGTTATGTGATGATATAACGTCTCGCCCACAGCTATGTGATGATACAGTGTCTCACCCAAGCTTCACTATTTTGGGCATAACTTTTTACTTTGAGCTGGGAATTAGGCAAGCTCGGAGGCGTTAGAAAGAAGACTCAGAGATCTTTAATTTGATAGGTCATGGGCCATCTAATTCATCTTTTGCTAAAACATATGATCGTTTCAGATTTAACCTAAAATCTAAATCTAAAAATTCCCCTTCACAGATGACTTCACGGTCTGTGTGGGGCATCACGGGCTGTTTAGACGCCTGTGGTCCTTGACTAGTGACTGGGGAAGAAACCTTTATGATTGACCCACTTGTAGACCCTTTTGACAACCCGTCATCATTACCACGGGGCGTCTGGGTGTCCGTCATGGTGGAGCCTACCCAAGTAGGTTTTGGAAACCAGCCATGAGCCCATTAACGGACTGTGGTCCCCTTCACGGCCCGTCTAAGGCTCCGTGGAGGGTTTCATGGTCCACTTTTTAGTTTGTGGCTTGCCCGCTTGACCCTTTCCTAGGCTTTCTTGAATCCGAGGTGATATAAATTATCTCCCACTTCAATTCCAAAAGATCTATATTCTGAGCCACACCAATGGGTCTTTGGTGCTCCACCTTGACTTGTTGGAAATTTGGGCATTTAGCCACGAACTTTGCAATGCACCCCTTCATACCACTCCAGTAATAGACTTCTCCCAAGTCATGGTACATATTTGTGAAACCAGGATGGGTTGAATATCTGGAACTATGAGCTTTTTCCATGATTCTCTATTGGCCTTCATCCACCCTTGGTACACACAATCTACTTTGATACCTCAATACACTATCTCTCCCTTGTTCAAAAACCATCACTTTTGTCTTATGAACATTTGCCTTTAGTTCTAGCAAAAAAGAGTCTTGGTCTTGTTTCTCCTTTATCTCAGACACTAGTGATGACTCAGTCCCGTTCATATATGTTCAGAAACTAAATAAAGGTATAACTTTAAGTAAAAAGTACAATATTTGATATGTGAGTCATGACTCACGCAATATTAATTATATTTTTTTGATGGGGGAGGTCCATCTCGTTAGCTTGGGACTTCAAGCATCGGCTTGGTGTTGCACTACTGCCTTGGCTTGGCACACCCTAAAATCAATTAAACTTGAAAAAATTATCCCAAGATAATTGTCACTTTAGATTCAAGATTGAAGTTGACAATTAATTTTTCTAACTATATCCTTAACATTAAATAATAGTTTTATTTTAATACTACTCAATTCTCAAATGGACATATACTAAATAGGGGTATCTTAATAAACTATATCTTATTGTTATTAGTTTGCCTTAGTGGAGGGCTAAAGCAACAATGGAAATGGGACGAATGGAGTATCATTAACCCCTAGACAAAAATGCCCTTTGAATCCCTATATATGTATCTATTTCTGGGTGGTTGTGAAGAGATGAGTAAGAAAATAATTAAAAGACACTAATGTCGATAAAATTAAAAGTGTATCAATTGTCACTAGAATAGTTAATATGTTTGACTAAAATGGAAGATTAACTATAGTACCTTTATTTCAGTTCATAAATGATGCAACAAACCAAACGAGAGATTAAGATGAACAAGTCTTTTGGGTTCAAAAGTTTTTGGCAATGATTCCCAAGGATATCTATCACAATCAAACCAATGCAAGTTGTTGGGCAGGTACTCAATGGATTCATCATGTGTATCAAAATTCCTGATCTGTAATATTTTAAGCGTTTTCATATTTTTCATGGCTTTTTTGCTAAAACGTAGATTTTGAACTCCATTTAACCAGATTGCTTCCATTGCCTTGGTTCCCTGATAAAAGGATCATTAGTCTACAAAGCAAAATTAATTTCCAATTTCTGTGAAAAAAAAAAAGTTACTCGGGATAAATAGCTAGATAATATTAACTTAAACTTTTAATAATTAAGTTATTATGTACAAAATATCGTACAAATTTAAAGTTAATCAGAAGAATGAAAGTTTGATTAAACATTTTAAGCGGCTACTAGACTAATTTATGACTTAATAGCATAAGATAATCAAATTTTGGTATATGAAAACCATGAATTGAATATTATTGCATTGTTTAGTTTACGTACTGTATTGTTGACCATCACTTCTTCGAAATCTTTAGCATCCCATAGTCTGCTATATTCACCCGGATCATCCTTTTGCATTTTTACTGTATATTTACCCATATCTTATATTAAGTCATGCATTTGAATTGTACCACCAGAGATGAACACAAGAGATTTGTCAATTAGGATGCTCAATGCGGTACTTACTCCAGAATAACAACTCTCAAGAATTTGCATGATGTAATCTTTTGGTTCCCCTCGTAAGAGGCATGTTAGATCTAGAAATACATCTCGTTGTGTGGTCTCCAGCCCATCATAGCTAATTTTGAGCTTTTCAACGATTTCTAATTTAGATTTCATTTTCATTTGCTCTATAGCACTTTTCCACGCAGTTATGTCCCTATTATGTAAGAAAGAACCCCACACTTTTAGGGCTAAAGGAAGACCATTCGCATGACCTACCATCTCCAACGTTAGCATCTCAAATGACTTATCTGGAACTTCCTTCTTGAAAGCATGTTGTGATACGCTCAAATTACACCTCCCTAAAGAAGCATAAGCGATCGTTATCAAGTAAAGAACCCAACTTGTAGGTTGGGGTCGATCCCACGAGGAAAATGGTTTAGACTTTACTTTAACCAACACCTATATTCGTTTAGTCAAAGTACTTCCGGAAACAAGTAATAAAAAAGGGGGGATTTGTGAAACAAATTGTAAGAATAAGAATTCAGTAAGTAATCAGTAAAGAAATAGTCAATTTCTGTTGTTATCAAGATGAGAAAATTAACTAGGGTATACGTGTTCATCACAAGCTCATAACTCAGTAATCCTAGTAATATCAATCCTGTCCTAGTGTATTGCATGCAAAGTGATAAGTTAGGTATCTCTAAATCCTTGATCCGACATCTAGAGAATTTCACCCCGTACCTTGGTCCGGCTACGTGTGTATAATTTACTAACCCTTACCTTTACCTCATATTAGTCATCATAATCGATGTTTGGCTTAGTTATTACTTCGCACCAATCGACACTAGCCTATTAGGTAGTATCACACTAAATCTATGTTGATAATTCTTTCCTTGTTGATTACCTCCTTGGTCCGGCAAGTAGCAACAAGTCGAGTTCTAATGCGTGCACTCGTTAAAAAGACTTTTGAAAGAAAGAATTATCAATACATGCAAAACACTATTCAAGAATTGCTTATTTACTATTCATACTTCGTTAATCGCTCATGGATCCCACAACCCTAGTTGTGGAGTTTAGTTACCCATAATCATATGAACATAATTCATTGTTTTAGATGAAAGAATTATGGACTTACGTAGTTGAGAAAAATAAACCCAGAATTTCCACTTGAATTGCAGCACCAAATTCTTCAAAATGAACTTAAGAAATCAATAATTGCTAGGTTTGCAAGAAGAATCTCCCAAGTCACAAAATAGAACTAAAGTAATAATGTCTAACCTCCAAACATGAGGTTTACATGCCCTATTTATAGAAAACAAGTCCTAAATTAAAAGGGAAACAAAATAAGGAAAGTTTGTTACAGGCACGCGTCTTCATTCCACGAGACTGACTCACGGACCGTCAATGGATCTACGGTCCGTGAGTCCCTTCCGTCAGCCAGGACTTAGAAAATATATCAACTTCCAAAAATCAGCTTCTCTGAAGCAAACGACGGAACTGCAGTACAGACCGTAGATCGATCTACGGTTTGTCAATCCCCTTCCGTAGATCCACACTTAGAATCTTCAAAAATCAGGTACTGGAACCCTCGCAGTCTCAATCTATGGATCAACAGTACGGTCCATAGATCAATCTACGGACCGTCAATGGTCACCGTGGTTCCACACTTGGTCAGATTTCCCTGATTTGTCTTCCATGCCTTGGCTTCTGATCTACGACCACCATCTACGGAGCGTCAATGGACCTACGATCCGTAGATTCCCTTTTCTGCATTTCTTTCAGCTATCTCTTTAGTTCCGCGCCTGAAGAACTTTCCTGCAAAATATGATAAAAACACATAAAAACCAATACAAAAAGGCCCTAGACACACACAACTTGTAAGTGAAATGTATTAGAAATACCGTAAACTCATGGTATATCAACACCCTCAACTTAAATTCGTTGTTTGTCCTCAAGCGACACACTAGGACTCTAAACGACACTTGTATAGAAGCAAGCATTTCAAGCACAAGCAATCATATGGCTCTCTATCCCACTCACATTTCGAGTGCAAAATTTGTTCTCTTAGACTCGACAAGCTAATTCATATGGATCAAACCATGACAACGATCGACCAACCAACACACCACATACACTGTTTTACTATCACCAAAGTACCAACTTTCCAAAAATGCAACTAATGCCCTCACTTCAAACGAAATCCTTTTTCTTTCACACAATGACTATGACTTTGAGTACAAGGATTCATTCAACACTCACACTCAGAAACAACTTCAAGTACAGTTAGTGCTCAGTACCATAGGCTTGCCCTTATTTTCACTGCTTAGACTCCCCAATTTAGACTCTAGGATCACTATAGGACTTTCTTGGCTTGTAACGTAGGCTCAGGATCAGGTGTCGTACTTCTTAGTGACTTTCTGCCCTCTTTGACATTAAGCTAGGCTTTCAACCTCTTTCTGCCCTATTTCTGTCATCCTACCGTTTTACCTTCTTTCCCTTGATTTTCTTCAACCATGGGTGTGACTTTAGGCTTGTCAGATCTTTTGACTTTTCACTTTTATCTCTTTCTTATGTTTTATGCTCTCTTTTTTCCAGCTTTCAACAAGTCACATCCATTCCTTTCTTTTCTTTCCTTTAACATCAAACTCTTTTCATACCCATTTTTTCTTCAGTTTCCTCTTTCATAGCCACCCTCAACTTATGGATTTTCCATTGGTTGAGGTGCACAATACCCGATATTGGGTCAGGGCCAAGATTGAAGTTACCTTTTACATTAGCCACCCTCAACTTAGGCTTTTGACCTAATATGAGGTGCACATGTCCAAGGAGGGACCAGGGCCAACATAGTAGATTTATGGGAAGGTGAGTTCGGGGTTTAGAAAGAAATGGTCTAATTTTAGGCTCAAAGCATTTGGATCAAATGGAGCATTTATTTCATTTGGTTGGATCTTTCATTTAGGCAATTCGTGGCCTTATCAGAACAAGGGCCTATGATCACCTCCTAGCTTTTAAAGTGAATTGTTTTAGCAGGACTAACTGGGAAAGTTCTAGTTTTGCACAATAACTGTTTGAACAATCATTATTCTCACACACACTTGGCACATAGTTTCATTATCAAATTATTAGAGTACCCAGTTCACGTTTCAGCTTAAGTCATGCTATCAACTTGATTCATTATCATGTCATACTCAGAGCCGACACATTCAACTTGTCTTAGCCTACCAATTCTAGCACACATCACAAAATTTGGACGGGTTATGTTTTTCATAAGCAATCATGCTTAATTCTTTTTCATGCTTCTATACATACAATCCTAACACATGCCAGTTCAACATAAATTAAACAGTCTCTTGGGGAAAAAGAACATAGGCAAGAAAGCCCCAAGAGAGGATTTATGAGTGGGGTTACTCAGACTTCACCCCATCACTCACAATCCATTTACCCCACCCCCAACAAAAATATATGCGATTGTCCCCAATGCATACAAAAATAGTAAAAGATAGTGGATTGGGTGAAGCAAACCTGTGGCGCATACCGTCTAAGAATCATGAACAAGCGGGTAGGTCCAGTTTCCCGGAGCCCGCTGGAGCAATAGTAGGGTCACCCTCAGTAGTGCCCACATCATCCATCATAGCACCATCAGTGGTGCTCACAACGTCCCTCACAACAGGTGGGACCTCTACGATTGGGGCAGGACTCGATGCCCCTGCAACACTCTCACACACCCTCTGTTGGCGTAACTGTTCATCTAAAATTGAGGCCTTCCTAGCCTCCTTCTCCTGCCTAAGCTGTCTCTTTTGAGATTTTTCCTCCTCAGTGCGATTAGAACGGTGCCTCTTACCTTTGGCATGTGTAGGCTTAAGCCCCTCCTCAGTGGTCCCACTGAATAAAACATCCAGCACCGTATCATTAGCTAGTGTAATAGGTGTGGCCTGAGGCTCAACTGTAGGGGCGGCAAGAATGACATCAACGTCGGTCTGGAGACTAGCTAACTTAGCCTGCAAAGAAGATAGATCTATGGCCGGGGCTGATCGCTCGAGGACTCACAATTCAAAGGCATCAAGACGCTTATTTACTGCCTGGACCTTCCGGTCCATCATGCCCTCCATCCTTCGCTCCATTCTGGCCTCGGATTCGGCTATCGACTTTTGTATCCAAGGCTGGATGTGATGCAACAGTGTGGCCATCTGAGCCTCCAATTTCTGTACTCTGGCCAACGGGACAACAGTAGCTCCTAACTGTGGTGTGGACCGGGATAAACTAGGAGCCATACTATCAGCCTGGGAAGAGGAGGCCGGGATAGTATCAGAGTTATCTGGTATAATGGGATCACCGCCCTGTGCCTGCCCCACCGTGTTTGCAAGATCTACGCCCAGGGGAGGTACCTCAATCTGGGGCTCTTTGCGAGGTGCCGCCACATTTGCCTCATCTCGAATGAGGCCTATATCCAAAATCCCTGTAGGGTGGATCAACCTATCACAATGCCAAATCGGCACGCCAGAGTCCCTGCACAATTGGAAAATCAAACATGGAAAGGGGTAAGTAGTGGAGGTCTTGAATGCCCTTTCGTGAATCTCTGCCAATAGTATGCGGGAAAAGTAAATCTCCACTCCTGCTACCAGTGCTGCAACCATGATCGCTCTGTCCCATGTGAGTTGGTTGTCATCTTTTGTTGGCGACACCCTGTTACGTACTAACAACCAGAAGAACTTGGCCACAAAATTCAATGTGGCCTTTCGGATACCTAACCAAGGTGCGGCGACCCACTCTGCATGCTCGCCATCTGCAGCAATGTACTTAGCCAACCATAGTATTACAGCCTCTCGCTATTCAACATTCCTCTGGAAAGCACCGCTCTGCACGATGTCCCTTCTGTACTCAAACTCCGCTGTGTTTAGTGACCAAGAGTGACCTGTGGTCAGACCATAGAGAAAGCGGCTGATGGTGGCATGTGATATGTCCACCGGACAACCCCGAACCACAGTAGAAGTGAGAGGATCTTGGTCCATGGGCTTTGACCTCTTGGAGATAGAGCCACGGAGAGTGGAAGCATAGGAGGCGTAGAACTCTCGCATAATCTCCTCATTATAAGTCCCAGGGTCTCGAGCCATCCAATCACACTTGTGAAGGCTAAAGAGCCGGCGGATGTCAGGGACAGTGTGCAAGCTCTCCGTGAGGACTCTGTGCTCCTCTGTAATAAGTCGGGCCATCTTCCCTTTGTTATTTATCATCTTGGCATCCCGATAAATTTGCCGTTGGCCCTCAACACACCATCTGTTTGGCTCACCGGCCACTGGAGTAGGATCCTCATTCCTTGGTACTGGTACAGACTCCAAGCTAGTGGCCTCATTAGACGAGGCAGCTTGGTCATCCTGGCTGGACCCGGCTGACTTAGCATTGGACCCCGAAGCATGGGCAGACTCGGACCCTGAAGCATGGCTGGACTCACAACCCGAAGCATGGGCAGACTCGGAGCCAGACGCAAACCTAGTAGCTGAACTGGAAGTAGCCCCAGTTGGTGACCCGATCAGTGTATGCTCCTCATTAGACTGGGAGACAGTGACTACGTCGGTGATCACCTTCTGGGAGGTGCCTCTAGTGGCTCGGGGTGCCGTGGGGGAAGTCCTTGTGTTGAGAGGAACGTATGCTGGATCTTTTTCTGTGTCCGTGTTCTCATCAATTAACCTGAAGCTAGGAGCAACAGATTTTGACTTGCCCTGTTTTGCATAGGTGACTAGCTTCTTGGGTGCCATCGTACCTGTGGAAGCAATATTAGTGCCAAAACTAACCATAAACAAACAAAAAAAAACTTTTAGAACTATAAACGAACAATAACAAAGTCCCAAGAAAATTTCAAACAAAGACTACAGTGGTCATGCACGGAGGAGACCTACGGTCCGTAGACTGATCTACGGTCCGTGGAACCCTTCCGTGGATCAGAGGGCCAACAATATTGGTCACAGATGGAAACAACGAATATACAGAACGGTTCGTAAATTGATCTACGGACCGTAGTCCACATCCATGGTTTCACACTTGGTAAGATTTTCAAGTGCATCAACCCACGAACCCAATCTACGGTCCATAGATTAATCTACGGTCCGTAGACGGGGTATTGTGGATGCTATCTGTGCCAGTTTCAGCCAATCTTTATTTGCAAGTCCACATCTTAGACCATTTTCAACAATATCCTAGTCTAACCATGCATTTCAACATTGAATCATGCTAGTTTGTCATTCTCAGGATTCCGATTAATCATTTGAACAAGTATTTAAGACAAACTTTGGAACCCTAAGTCGAAACTTACATGTAGACTTATAATCACATACAACAAGGCAACAATCACTATTTATCATTCCAAGGGTATTGTAACTTCCAATTTTATCATGCAATTTCATCTAACAATTACCCAAGGTCATGACCCAACTCCCGACTTTCTATATTCAATCTATGACCCGAAATTCAAAGTGAGGGGAAAGTCTATTACCTTACAAGCAACGAGGAGTGGGGTGATTGCGTGATGACACTAAGCTTAGCAAGACCAAGGAATCACCTCTTCGTTACTAACCCAACACCGGACCCTTTTGTGGAATATGGAATGAGTTGTATTCGTAAATAGAAAGGAATTATGGGAATTATGGGGGAATGGAAGGGATGATTTTATGGGGGAGTTATGTAGTGATTTAGGGAGGTTATGGGATGGTGAAACAGTTGGAGAGTGAATGGAGGGAAGTGGAAGTGATTTTAAATTAGGGGAGTTTTTAAATGAGTGGGTTCGGGTCGGGTCAGACAGAACTAGGGTTTGGACTCGCGAGACCCCGTCTACGGTCCGTAGATTAGGACCGTAGATCATTCTTACACTTAGAAAAATTGAGAGGCTTACCTGGGGTCTACGGACACCATCCACAGTCTGTGGATTGGACGACGGACCATCAATAGGGTCCGTAGACCTCTGCACCAGACTATTTTCTGCAGATTTTTCATGGTGTACCTGCACATATAGCAACCAATAGGCTATTATTTTTACATTTTCTGGACACTTTTTAGACACGGACTCTATGCTAATTCTAGCCAACACTAAAAAAAAAAATTAAAACACCTATCTAAATTGATACAGAGACGCAATTAAACAAAGAAAACTACTAAATGGAAAACAGAAACCTATCGTTGGCTAGATTGTACATCTTGGGTTGCCTCCCAAACAACGCTTGATTTAACATCATGGCACGACGCAAGTTTCTTGATTACTCAGACTTCATCAAGATTGTAGGCCTCAATCACTTCTTGCACACTTTCACCATTTCCCAGATAGATCTTGATCCTTTGCCCATTTACCATGAACCTTGTTCCTTCACTATTCTCAAGCTCAATCGCTCCATGGGGGAGCACTTTTATGAGCAAAAATGGCCAAGTCCATTTGGACTTGAGTTTGCCTGGAAACAAGCCCAATCTAGAGTTGAATAGAAGCACAAGATCACCAACCACAAATTCACGCTTTTCAATTCTTTGATCATGATACCACTTCATCTTCTCTTTGTACAAGGCTGAACTTTCGTAAGCTTTTAGGCAAAACTCATCAAGCATATTCAAGTCATTCATTCTTTGATTTGAAGCGGCGCCCCAATCCAAATTTAGCTTCTTAATTGCCCACATCGCCTTATGCTCTAGCTCTACCAGTAAATGACAAGACGTCCCATATACAAGTTGGTATGGAGACATACCTATGGGGGTCTTATATGCAGTGCGATACGCCCATAGAGCATCATCAAGCTTCCTTGACCAATCTGTTCTATTAGCATTCACAGTCTTTGCCAAAATCTGTTTGATTTCTCTGTTGGACACTTCAACTTGCCCACTAGTCTGTGGATGGTAAAGAGTGGCTACATTGTGGCGGACACCATATTTCTCAAGTAGTGCCTTGAATAGCTTATTACAAAAGTAAGAACCTCCATCGCTATTAATAGCCCTCGGTGTACCAAATCTGGAGAAGATATTATTTTTCAAGAATGCGGTGACACTTTTGCCTTCATTGTTGGGGAGCGCAACTGCTTCCACCCACTTCGATACATAATCAACAGCAACAAGAATATACTTCATCCCATATGAACTTAGAAATGGACCCATAAAATCAATGCCCCATACATCAAACAACTCTATCAGCAATATAGGATTCATAGGCAGCTCTTGCCTTTTTGATATCCCACCTTCTCTTTGGCAACGATCACAGGACTTGGCGAACATGAGCATCTTGGTGGATGGTAAGCTAGTAGTACCCACACTGCAAAATCTTATGTGCAGTCTGAATACCACTATGATGCCCACCAACAGGCGATGAATGGCATGCTTCAAGTACACTCAACATCTCAACCTCAGGCACACAACGACGGATAATCCCATCAGCACAACTACGATACAAGTAAGGCTCATCCCAAAAGAATTTCTTCACATCATGCATAAATTCTTTTCTTTGGTGAAAAGACAAATCCGGGGGCACAATATCGCTTGCCAAATAATTAGCTAAGTCTGCGAACCAAGGAATTAAATCATGAAAAGCAGCCAATACCTGTTCATCTGGAAAAGCATCATTAATTTCAGCCCTATCTCCAAGCTTTAGCATAACCTCTTCCTCTAATATGGATAAGTGATCGGCAACTTGATTTTCGGTCCCCTTTCTATCTTTTACAACAAAATCAAACTCTTGCAGCAACAATACCCATCTAATCAATCTTGGTTTTGCATCCTTTATTGCCATAAAATACCTCAATGCAGAATGGTCAGTATGCACTATGACTTTAGCACCAAGCAAGTAGGATCGAAATTTCTCGAATGCAAAAACCACCGCAAGAAGTTCTTGTTCAGTCACAGTATAATTCTTCTAGGCCACAGTTAGAGCTTTGATAGCATAGTAAATAGAATGAAGAATTTTCTCTTTCCTCTGTCGTAGTACCACACCAAGCACCACTCCACTTGCATCACACATTATCTCAAACGGTTGTTCCTAATCAGGTGAAATAATGATAGGTGCAGTAACCAACTTCTCCTTCAACTCTCCAAATGCTCTCAGACAAACATCATCAAAATCAAACTTATACTCCTTTTCGAGAAGTTTGCACAATGGGTGTGCAATTTTTGAAAAGTCTTTGATGAATCTCCTATAAAAACATGCATGCCCAAGAAAACTTCTAACACCTTTTACAGAAATGGGTGGCAAAAGCTTTTCTATTACCTCAACTTTAGCTCTATCAACCTCAATACCTTTCTCTGAAATTCGATGACCTAACACTATACCTTCTTTAACCATAAAATGACACTTCTCCCAATTCAGCACCAAGTTGCAGTCTTCACACCTTTTAAGCACCTCGGCCAAATGATCCAGACAATGATCAAAAGAATCACCTACAAATGAAAAATCATCCATGAACACTTCAATAGTGTCTTCCACCATATAAAAAATTATAGACATCATACAACGCTGGAAGGTTGCTGGAGCATTGCACAACCCAAATGGCATCTTTTTGAACGCAAAAGTCCCATAAGGGAAAGTGAATGTGGTCTTCTCTTGGTCTTCTGGAGCTATAGAAATTTGATTGTAGCCTGAATACCCATCAAGAAAACAATACCAACCCTTTCCTGCAAGTCTATCCAACATCTGGTCCATGAACGGCATAGGAAAGTGGTCATTTTCTGTCCACGCATTCAACTTCCGGTAATCCATACAAAATCTCCATCAAGTAACGGGCCTCATTGGAACGAGCTCATTTCTTTCATTTGGAACCACAGTAATACCACCCTTTTAGGCATGCACTGCACAGGACACACCCAATTACTATCTGCGATGGGGTAAATAACTCCCGCATCCAGCCACTTGATGATCTCTTTTTTAACTACCTCTTGCATAGGTGGTTTTAATCTTCTCTGGTGCTTGATACTGGGCTTATGATCTGGCATGAGTTGGATTTTGTGAGAGAAAATACCGGGAGGAATCCCGATAATATCCGCAATAGTCCACCCAATAGCTCGCTTGAACCTCTTTAACACAGTCACCAAGCACTCTACTTGTCTCTCATTCAAATCTGCCACAATGATGACCGGCAAAGTATTCTCTCTGCCCAAGTATACATACCTCAAATGCGGTGCCTCCACAATAAATGGTCTTGCGGGTAGGGACTCGCGATTCTTCATGTCTAACTCATACTTCTTTGGTTTGGACCGATATTCACACCTATCGAGTGCGGCTACCAACTCATCATACTCTTCAATACCATCACTATCAAAATTCATCATAACTACTGCTAATGCCTCAACACCTAGTCGCTCTTCAATTTGCATTTCTGTCCCACTCTCCACTCTGTAAGTTATAGCAGATACTGTTTGAAGCTCACCATTCTGCTTCATGGACCTACAAATATTGAAAGTTACTTCTTCAATGTTCAGTCTGAACTTTATCTGTCCCTTTTCCATATCTACCAACGCACGCCCTGTGGCAAGAAATGGTCTCCTAAGGATGATGGGAACCTCAAAATCAACCTTACAGTCAAGAATCACAAAATCTGCCGGAAAAATGAAAGACTCCACTTTCATTAGCACATCATGGAGTACACCAATGGGCTTCTTCACAGTTCGATCGGTCATTAGTAACCTCATTGCAGTGGGCTTTGGGTCCTCTAGGCCCAACTTCTTGTAAATAGATAATGGCATGAGGTTGATGCTAGCACCAAGATCACACAATGCCTTAGCGAAGTGTAACAACCCTATAGTACATGGGATCGTGAAAGCACCAGGGTCTTCCTTCTTCTGCATAAGAAAATTTGTAGCAATAGTGCTACAATGCTACAATCTATCATCATCTTCAAAACTCACAGACCTTTTCTTTGTCACCATATCTTTCATGAACTTCGCATACCCAGGCATTTGCTCCAAAGCTTCTATCAAAGGAACATTGATAGAAAGCTGCTTCAACATAGTAATAAACTTGCGATATTTACCATCTTCAGTCTTCTTCACTAACCTCTGTGGAAAAGGTGGTGGAGGTCTAGGTATGGGGACCACTTTCTGAGATATCTCTGCTTCTTGCTCTGTCGCAGTCTCAGATTCTTCTCTAACCTCTACCACATCATCTTCTTTTCTAATCGCAGAATCCACCACAGACGGCATAGGTGGATCTATGGTTTGCTTACCCCCTCGAGTAGTAACTGTCATACAATGACCATCATTCTTTGGATTCTGGATGGTGTTGCTAGGAAGAGTGCCATGTTGACGTGGGTTCACTATAGTAGACAACTGAGCCATCTACTGCTCGAGATGTTTTATTGACACTACATGGGCGTCAACCTTTTAACCAATGTCAGACAAGTCGTTTCTCATCTCCTTCACATTCTCATCAGTTGCATCAAACCTTCTCATCATCTTATGCATCATATCTTCAATACGCGCCAGATTTCCGCCAGCTTCCCTAGCACCAGATTCCCAATTTTGAGGGGGAACATAAGGTCCAACCCAATCATTTCTGTTGCCATAGTTGTTCCAGCTGTAGCTGTTGTCGCGATTGAGGTTTCCATCCCGGACTTATTGACCCTCTCGGTTGTAATTTCCATAGTTCCGACCTTGGTTTCCTTGACCTTGGCGCCAGTTTTCCGTGTTGGTTCCTTGAGCGTTAGGTCGGAAACCCCCCATCTGATCATTCACTGCATAAGCATCCTCTTTATAGTAACACTCTTCACCTGGTGGTGGCGTTCTAGTCAAGTAATTCACAACATTTACCTTCTCTGCACCTCCGCTCACATGCTTCAATACCAACCCCAACTCGGTCCTCATCTTAGCCATCTCCTCACTAATCTCCTCTGCAGACTAATTGTTCGTAGCATGAATGGAAAATGTGTTTCTCCCAGTATCCGACCTCCTAGTGCTTCATGCTTTATTGTTACGAGAGATCTTCTCCTATTTTTCTACAATCAGTGCATATGTGCACTCACCATATGATCCTCCAGCAATAGTTTCAAGCACTGCTTTATTGTTGTCATCCTGACCTCGATAGAAATATTCCTTCAATGACTCATCATCAATACGGTGATTCGAAACACCTCTTATGAACGAAGTGAATCTGTCCCATGAGCTACTCACAGATGTAACGACCCAAAAAAAACAAACTAGTGAAACTAGAGCCTCACATATGAGTTTGGAGTTGCGAACTTGATGAAATGATGAGAAATGACAGTGACGTCCGGAAACTAGTCGTTTGAACTAGTAAGTTGTAAGGGTCTTGTCGTTGAAGTTTGGAGTGTTGTTTAAGGGCTTAAGGGGTTGATTAGCTAGTTGATTAATCACCTTTATAAGCTAGCAAGACCTTAAGCTAGGTCATGAAATCATTTAGAACCGAGACCCTCAAAACAGTCCCCTAAAAACAGTTTTTAGTTTTAAGTTAGG
>JAJOOR010014477.1:0-20200 GCA_036250505.1 Solanum acaule | reverse complement strand
TGGCTACAGTATCATTGGATTTGGTGACATAATTTTACCAGGTTTACTGGTAGCATTTTCTTTAAGGTTTGACCATGGAGCTGAATGAAACTATTTTTTGTTTGTTTTGTTTTGTTTTTGTTTTTATTTTCTACCTTGATGTGGTTCCATCAAGTCCTATATTTCTTGGAGGCTTCAATTTTATTTTCAGTGTACTTATTTTTCCATCCTCCAAAAGAGCCTATGATTGCCTCTCTGAGGCATGGCTGCATAATTTAGTGCTTCCATGTTGAATATTTCTGATTCTTCAGATGAGCAATTTAAGTTAATCTCAAGACTTAAAAGAAAGATTGAATATTAGGTTATCATTTTAAATGATGAATGCTTGTAAGTTCAAAAAATTAAAGCAGTCCGAAGCTTTATACCTTTTTTTTTGTTTTTGTTTTTTCCCATCGATTTTGTTCTTTGTTGCAGGTACGACTGGCTGTGTAATAAGAGACTTCGAGATGGATACTTCTTGTGGGCTATGCTTGCTTATGGTTTAGGTATTGATTCTTCAAAAAATGGGAGTAAACTTATTTAGCGCAATGTACTTCTGATTGTGACCAAATGGAACAACACTTTCTTGTTGTCAATAGAAATGCTTGCTGGTTGGTGTTTTCTATGTTTCATCCCTCTCTCTTTCTCCCTTCTCTTCACCTCTTTAATCTGAAATAGCAGGGGACTATCTCACTGAAATATGCAACTTGATCATGGTTAAGTGATTAACTGCAGTCATGATACTCGGTTTATGCCCATTTTCCTACTAATAATAAATACTTCAATTAAAAGTATTTCAGGCATTAGGCGAAGTTTGAGGAGTGATATGTTGTCAGTGTCTGAGTTTGATATGTATGTCTTTTACCATGTCAAGAGAAGTTAATATGTTTTATGTAAACAGCCGAACTATTGCATATATATGATGTATTAGCATCTGTTTGTACTGTTGATCAGTGTTTTTCAAGATTTAGAACCAATGCAAGTCTCTGTTTGCCTGTTCATTCTTTCTTTCCTTTTACAGGTTTGCTCACTACATATGTGGCACTGAATTTGATGGATGGTCATGGTCAACCTGCTTTGCTTTACATTGTTCCTTTCACACTAGGTATGTTACATGAAGCACAAAAACATTTCTCATAATGCCAAGCCGATAATGTTTGATTCTAGTGATAGTCTGCCACTGTGCACTATAATCTACCACCACAAACACACATAGGGTCACTCCATGTAAAAGAAGTGAGAATTAACATCGGAACGAATGAGTGTAAAGAAATGGACCTTCAAGTAGGGGTGGGCGTTCGGTTCTTCGGTTCGGTTTAATCAAATTTCGGTTCGGTTCTTCGGTATTCGGTTTTAGAAAAGTGTGCACCATATTTCATACCAAACTAGATCGGTTCGGTTCGGTTTAGTTCGATGTTTTAAAATCGGTTTTTTGGTGTGAATAAAACTAAAGAGGGAATATGATTAAGTGTTAAGAGTTTCATGTGTTTAATTTATAATTAAGAAGACGTAGCATAGATGATTGTTTAACTAGAAAATTCAAATTTTGTTTCTGTTTCTAGCAAAGATGCCAAAGGATTTGTTAATTAGATGGATTCTTTACCCTCCCATGTTGCTACAGAGATGACCAACTAAATATACAGCGACAAAATCAGCAAACATATGTAGATAAATGGTAAAGAGCACACAACAATTACCTTTACTCACAAAACAAGGTCTACAAAGACTTGTCCACACATTTTTTTTATAAAAAAAAACACAACACCAGGTAAATATTTTGAGTCAAAATATATAAGTATTATTAAGTAATATAATTTAAATTTTTTAAAATTTATTTAATAAAACTTCGGTTCTTCGGTGCACCGTAGTTTCGGAACCCTTACACCGAACTCCAAACCGAAGAACCGAAGTTCCGAAAATAAAGAACCGACACCGAACCGAAACACCGAAGAACCGAAATAGTTCGGTTCGGTTCGGTTTTTCGGTTTTCCGGTATTTATGCCCACCCCTATCTTCAAGTCTAGAAGCTAGCTTATGAGGTGAGGTATTATCCAAAGTCATCATTTTAGGAGATGAAAGTTCATTTGGAAATTGTTTTGGTTATTATTTTTGTTCATCTTTTCTTTGTTTTTTTCATTTGAGAAGAGAGAGGCTGAAGTTATGAGACACCAGTTGAAGAATGAATCTAGAGTAAAGAAAGCGTACGTTCAACAGGCTTAAGAGTGGAACTAAAGCAAAGTCAGTGTCTAGATGGCTAAGGGAGAGATGATGGAGCCCATAGTGGCATGTGGGGCTATTGTATTTTGAGAGAGAGAAGTCCAGCGCATTAGAATAGGTTGGGGAACAGTTGTGAAAATGGTGGGTGTTGGTCAAAGGTTATGAACGAAAAGACGAGGGGTATTAAGAGAGAAGAATGAGGAATTCACAGTAGAGAGTACTACTCTGGCTCTTGCTCTAATTCCATGTAAAGGAAATGACGTTTTGGTCTACCTAAACTCCAAAAGCTACCTCATGAGGGGAGGAATGAGGATTGCCCAAGTCTATATAAGTAGACCACTAGTCCATTTCCCAACCAATGTGGGATCCTCACTCTAACACTAAACAATAAAAGCTTGAACTTTTCATTTTCTATGTTAGTGCTCATCACTTTAAACAATTGTTATTGCTCATGTTAGGCACATTTTTGACGCTGGGAAAGCAAAGAGGTGATCTCAAGCATCTATGGACAAGAGGAGAGCCAGACAGGCCTTGCCTGCATGTCCGGCTTCAACCAGAGTAACTAGATAGTAGACAAGCCATCAATCTGTAATCCACGTATAACTCTGATTTCTCCATATACACGTTGGTGTACATAAGAGTAAAATCGTACAAGAGGGTGGCACTCTGAAGATAGCTGGACACTTTAGTAAACTGCCCTTGTTGTGAACGCGGAGCAGAGACATATCACTGCTTAGCAGAAAAGCTGAGATGTAGAACTTGTAGTTTAAAGTAGAGTTGTACTGCCCGTGCACCTACAAAAGCTTCATGCCTTAAGCTGTTCAAATCCTGTCACCATCAGGCAGTAGCTGTAATCGCGCTTCTTTGGAGGAAGCCAGTGTGCAGTAATTTCATCTATAGTAGGAAAACAAAGACAACTTTTGTATAACACAACTTGTTTTAGCTTACATTGTGCAGCTTTTGTACTAACTTGAGGGCTGTTCAGTGAACAGTAGGTGTTATTTACTCAACTATGGTTTTGTTTCTTTGAGCTGAAATCATTTTATTAGTAAGTTCTGTTTACACTTCTAGCAACATTATCATATGGTGAGCTTTTGTTAAGACTAGTTCTACAATCTATTGCAACTTTTCTTCTTTATTCGAGCTTGATATCAGCTGTAATTTGCGATATGATTTGAAATTTGGGACCCTCATGACAAACATGTTTTACACAACACATATATTAAGTGATAATATATGTTCAAATGCATATTATATATTCATTGATTTGATATAATCGTTAGTTCGATACATTTTTAAATTTTTTGCCATTAAAAATAATGATTATGGTTGAGTTGCAAAAGGCCCCAAAAACACAAAAGCAGAACATGATCATCAACGGCATGTGCGACCGTTAGCGTTGATTTTCGTGCAACACCTTTTGAAACTTTCTCTAACGTACCCTTCTTTTATAGGAATAGTACGTTTTACGACTTCAAAGTTTTTAAAAATTACATTCTCTCTACTTAGTATTTTCTTTCGTCTTAATTTATATGACATATTTCGAATTTGAAGATTCAAATAAGTTTATCTTTGACTATAAATTTTTCTTTTAAATATTTATGATTGCTAATTATTATACCTTATAACATTTTTCACTAGTTTACAAATATATAAATTTCATTTTAAAAAAATAAAATTTTTATGTGCAAATATATTCTCTATCAAATTTAAATTGTTTGAATCTCGAAAAATGAAATACATCCCATAAATAGAGACACAAGGAGTTATTCCTAATCAAGGATCTTTTTTGCTTTTTCCAGTCCATGTTGTTTTTGTTTTTTCTTAATTTATAGTAGTATAGTATTAGATAAGGTGATAAAATCTAAAGGGCTTCTTTTTAAGAATTGAACGTTACATTTAATTCAAATCTTGATTTATCAAGGTAAATTTTAACGTTATGCGATCATCATAAATTATCAACACACAAACACTATCATCAACTATTTTTACTCAATAACGATCACTATCAACCACCAATCACCATATATACAATAATCACGATCACTTGTCACAGCAACACAACCATCACCACCAGCAATAAGCTAACACCAAAATTGTGTGCATGCCACTCACTAGGACTCTGCACCAAATGATTTTGAATTTGTGAATCAGCTTTTGTTAATTAATTAAATAGTTTAAAATTAAGATAAAACAAGATTAGCTAATTACATGGTGATTAGTACAAATTGTGAAAATAGTAAAACTTTAGAAAAAGGTTTGTTGTTCAATGGAAAATGAGTATGACAGCTAAACTGACCTGACCCCTCACTTGTTTCTCTTTTTATTGCTATATTTTTCCAGAAACATCTTGCCTAATGGTGCTCTTTAAACTTTATCACACACAAAACTAAAGAGAAAAAGCAAAAATAATAATTTAAAAAATGGACCAAAGAGACAAATATACTTGAGTATGAAAAGAACTACTTTACCTAAAATTAAACTTCCCTCCCTATTTCCCATTCTTTTTTTTCTTCATGTCCTTTTCTTTTTTACATGATTTACACTTTACTCCACCCTTTTATTTCCTTGTTTTAACAGCTAAGCATTTTCTTTACATGGTGTATCAAGTCAGAATTTTCTCATACACTCATCATATTGCTTTAAACTGAATTTGGCAAAATATTGATTCTTTTAAGTAATTATATTTCTTATGTCCTCATTAGAGTTTTTTTTTTTTCCAAATACACATTCATAAATAGATAATTTAGTTCACACAGTTAAAGTATGAAATTCTACACTATTGCGTCTCAAAGAGAAATTAGATTGAAATACAAAAATAATAGTCACTATTTTTTACTTACTTGACTAGAGAATTATGTAGTGGCTTGATAGTTTGCTTTAAAGTAGATTTATATTTTATATAGATAAGTTTGAGCGTGATAATAATAATATGAATAATTTGTTATTTTGATGGTAACTAATAAATTGCTATCAACAATTGATAAATAAACCTTGCTTTGCCTAGACAAAGAAATCAAATTATGAGTTTTCTTTTCAAGAAGTAATACAGTTGATAAACATGGAATGATTCTATATGCATATAGCATAGGCTTAATTTCTTAAATAGATTCCAAAATTGTCAATTTCTCATAAATTGGATACTTGGTTGACAATATTGGAAACTTCAAGGGTCACAAATGAAAAAGTAAACAATATTTGTCAGCAAAGGGAATTCCCTCTATAAAAAGAATCACCATCTCCACAATCTTGACAGCACACAAAGCAAAAGTTGTTTTCTTTGGCTTAATCTTGAAGATTTTTTTTGTAAAAATGGAGGGGAAAGAAGAGGATGTGAAGGTTGGAGCAAACAAGTATTCAGAAAGGCAGCCATTAGGGACTTCAGCACAGAGCAAAGACTACAAGGAGGCACCACCAGCACCATTTTTTGAGGCTGGTGAGCTACATTCTTGGTCTTTTTGGAGAGCTGGGATTGCAGAGTTCATGGCTACTTTTTTGTTCCTTTACATAACTGTATTGACTGTTATGGGTTATTCAAAGGCTAATAGCAAATGTAGTACTGTTGGTGTTCAAGGCATTGCTTGGGCTTTTGGGGGTATGATTTTTGCCCTTGTTTACTGCACTGCTGGCATATCAGGTATACATATATCTCTCTTGACTCTTTTTTACATCCATGGTTTATGTATTCACCCTAAAGTTGTGTGTTTGGCTTCAAAAATGAGAGCTTTAATGTGTCCTTTTCACCTCTCTAGTTTGTGTATTCACCTTAAGTTGTGTGCTTAGCTTCAAAGTTGTAGTCTTCTATCATGTTAGTGATATATTTCTTCAAAGATGAGAGCTTTATTTTGTGTCCTTTTTACCTCTATAGTTTATATATTCATCTAAAATTGTGTGCTTAACTTCAAAGTTTTAGTCTTTTATCATGTTCATTAGTGGTATTTTTCTTCAAAGATGGGAACTTCAATGTGTTTTTTTCTGACTCATGTAGAAGGAAAACAAAAAACCTATCAAGTTGTGATCTTTACCAGCTTTTGAGTTTATTGTATCTAGTACTCTGAAGTTTCATATAAAAACAAAATTAACATTTCCTTCTGGACCATATGGTGAACAAAAGATTCTTTTTTCGTTTTTTTTTTTTATGTAATGTTGTTATTGTCTTTTTAGATATGCTAATGGTATTTCCTTCTGCTAGAGCTTGATTAAATTCTAAGTAGTTCCTTAGCCAAAGATGGCCAGATCCCGGAGAGTTGGTTTTTTAATAGAGTTCTAAGTTCCATTACACAATCAGATTACTTATTAAGGCAGGTTACAAGTAAATTTCTTTGATAAAAATTAAAATGTTAACCAAGTAAAAATGGTAATAACTTGCTAACATAGGTTAAATTACTGTTAATAGTGCAAGAAATCTTTGTCTATGTACACACCGCCCTCCTCAGACCCCCCGTTTGTGAGATTACACTAGGTATGTTGTTGTAGTGCAAGAAATCTTTATGCCAACACGTATAACTTGAGTACTTTTAAATTTGTTCTTTGAGTTCTGACCTTGAGAAAATTCTTGGTTTTGATCATCAGGTGGACACATTAACCCTGCTGTGACATTTGGTTTGTTTCTGGCTAGGAAATTGTCCCTAACGAGGGCAGTGTTCTACATTGTGATGCAATGCCTTGGTGCAATCTGTGGTGCTGGTGTTGTCAAAGGGTTCCAGCCATCTTTGTTTGAGACTAAGGGTGGAGGTGCCAATGTTGTTGCCCATGGTTACACCAAGGGAGATGGCCTTGGTGCTGAGATTATTGGCACTTTTGTTCTTGTCTACACTGTCTTCTCTGCTACTGATGCCAAGAGAAATGCTAGAGACTCCCATGTCCCTGTGAGTACTTAGTTGACTTCTCATTTTGAGTTCAATTAAATGGATATGTATGCTAACTCTTGGTTGTGGTTTTTAGATTTTGGCTCCTCTCCCAATTGGATTTGCAGTGTTCTTGGTTCATTTGGCCACCATCCCTATCACAGGCACTGGCATTAACCCTGCTAGAAGCCTAGGTGCTGCCATTGTCTACAACAAAGAACATGCATGGGATGATCATGTAAGTTTCCTATATATTATTTTCTTAATAAAAATAGTTATCTCGTGTAATCCCACTAGTGGGATCTGGAGAAGGTAGAGTACTAGAGTATATGTAAACTTCACCCCTATCTTGAAAAGTATAGAGAGGTTGTTTCTGATAGATACTTTGCTCAAGGAATTTCAAAATAGTTAGGAAAAAATAATAGGAAGCGAAGAAGTCATGACAAAGTATGCTGACATGCACGATAAGGATTCATAGATGACTAAGATGAGTTTTAAATGGAGCGTCATGCATGATAAGGATTAATAGAGCTAGTGACAACTTGCTTGAGATTGAGGCGTAATTATCGATATGAGTTGCTAAAAGATTTTCTTTGTTTTGAAAATGCAGTGGATTTTCTGGGTGGGACCATTCATTGGAGCTGCACTTGCTGCCTTATACCACCAAGTTATCATAAGAGCCATTCCATTCAAGAGTGGAAACTGAGAAACACCTTGGCCTATTGGCTATGGCTATGTCTTGTTTCAGTATTTAGTTACTTTGCTATGATTGACAATGATGTTCATTAATGTTTAATTATCATGTACAAAAAGCTGTTGTAATGCTTTATTATTGTATTGGTTCTTGAATTTATCTTATTTATTCTATCTTTCATTATGGCATTATTATGTCTGTCATCTTTTTTGCTTAGAGTTTTAACTTCTGGTGGTGTGATTTTTCTTTATATTATCAAAATCAGTTATAAATAATTACAAGTAAATTTGTATACTAAACATTAATGATAACTTGGTTAAATTGGCAACTGACTTGTTATTACAAGTGTAAAAATGTGTTGCTATGTCAAATATATATATATATATACCTTGTAGTCATCTGCGAATAACATACACCTGAAACCTCATCTTCAATATGTTGCGTTAAAACATCCAGCACCAAGTGTATATATATGAATAAGTTAAATTCTATTGTTATAATGTAGCACATTTTAAAATGTTCAGAACTTGTAACTTGTAAGGCATTTAAAAAGAAAAATGGAAACTTGGAAGGCATCTTTTTGGGTGGGCTAAAGCAAAAGTGGGCCAATATATATATAGGAATGGGCTAAGATTGGACATTGGATCCTTCAAAAGGAGCCCAAAGTTTCTTTCTTTTCAGTTGGGGCCAGACACAAGAATCCAATAAAGATTAAAGGGCAAAAGGACGAATATATCCCTAAACTATTAAATGGTATGCAGATACCCTCCGTCATATTTTTGGGACATTGATGTCCCTGCCGTTTAAAAACTAGAGCATATATACCCTTTATACTAACGGACATACACGTGTCATAATCTTATCCGCTGACCCGACAGATAAGATTGCACCACCTGTCTCTATTTAGTCTTCTGTTAGAGTGAATAGTATAGATGTTCTAGTTTTTGGATGGTAGGGGCATCAATATCCCAAAAGTATTACGGAGGATATCTGCATACTATTTATGATAGTTCGGATATATTTGTCCTTTGTCCCAAGATTAAAATATTAAAGATCAGCCTATTTAAAATATAAAACGTGCAATTTTATGATACAAAGGACGATATAATAGCTATGACTTAAATTCAAACTCAAGAGATTTCATATGTTTCAAAAATATGCGATGATAAATTGAGTATAAGCTCGAATTTGAGGATTAACTTGTTTTTTCATGATTTGAAACTTGTTAAGTACTCAAAGTCAAGTTGCACTTAAACTAGATGAACTTGACTTGTGTAAAACTTGAGGTGAACTCGAAGACTTTAATAAACACATTAAAAAATAGTACAATTCCTATGATCCATGTATATATATACACACGCATTAAATGGACCAATAATTAGACCCTCAATCTTGTTGAGACGAACCCGAAAGAAATACTAGAGAATAAATAAAGAAAGAGGTAAGGGACCAATAATTAAGTGAGGAGGCAAATGACATATAATATAGGTGGAAGTTGGTGGAGCTGTGAAGCTACTGCATCCATATATATATATATATATATATTTCTATTACATATATAATATATAACATATGTAATGTGGAAAATATGCATGGTGGAGAGTTGTTGTATCTAATAAATTACTCATACATTAATAGTCAATTAATAAATTTGCAACAAGAAAGCATGGGGTCCTAGCTTCCTGGTTCACTCCCCAACTACTTCTAAATTTCCCTTTTTCTACATTCAATTACACTTTATGTCCTATGTCTCTCACCACCAATAATACTATCTTCGTGAATCGATTCAGAATTTAAAGTTTATGTCAAAATTATGGAGTTCATGTGATCATGATACTTCTCATCCAACTCTACTGCAGTAGTAGGTCTCTTTAGTTGTTGAACTCATATGCTTTGTTGGGTTTAGAATGACTAAAATAGACACCAAAAGACTAGAAAGTCTTCATATAAATTGGTTGTGAAAGAAAATTGGTACAAGTAAGCCTATGTGTAATAAATAGCTCGCCAACTACATATACAAAAAGAAGCACCAACTTGACCTACTTATTAGACTTCCATGTGTTCATAAAGGTATTAAATCGCGGAGCATGGTAAATAATTTTTATTTTTAATAAGAGGTTTTAGATTTTAAATACTGTAGAGACAAAGTTGTTTTTATTAGAAAGAACGCTTTACCCCCTTCCCTCAATGTGGACCTTTCTTGCACGAATTGAATTCGAGATTAAAAAGAAAATAAAGGCACCAAATGTTGATATAACTAATTAAGACTATATACATTCTACTTTCAACTTTCTTCTTGAAATGGGAAATTGATATGCTTAAAGTTTCTTGATACAATGGAGTATGTACATTTTAGTCAATTGGTTCTGCCACCCCACCCCCACCAATATTTTGTTCTGATATACTATTTCACTACTAAAAAATTACTCATATTCCATTGAAATTTTACATTTAAAAATATTCGATGGTTATTTGCATAAATATTTTAATTAAAGTAATGAGAAAAAAATGCTTATTGATTGTTTCTATAAATATTTTGATTGAATTAATGAGAAAAAAAAAGGTTCAATGGCTATTATGATTATTTCAGTGGAAATATGTTTTCCACCTTGCATTTTTTCAGTCATGAGCTAATTCAATGGAAATTAAATGAAAAAAAGTCACATTTTATAGCACAAAATTCTTAATAATTCATCGTGAAAAAAGTTTCTATTTCTGATAGCATTTTAACAAATGAATCCTATGTAGTTTGACAAAGAAAATAATAGTAATAAAAACATTCCTTTATTCTGATGTTTCATCACACATACATTTCTTTGTTATTATTTGGGCGTATAAGTCAATAGTATAACTCGAATATCATTTTTTGTATTTATTTGTCCCTCCAATTTTAATATATTTCCCTAGAACTATATATGGAGAATAAGAAAGAGAAAATGGAATAAAAATTGCACTCTGAATCGCTACTATAATATTGCTTAGTCTCTAAAAAATAATTTGAGGATTAAATAATTAAGCTAAGTATCAAATATATTTAAAAAATCAATTTTTTTTTCTTGATATGTTAAAAATTGACATATAAAAGTGAAAATCTATTGAAATAATGGACAAGTAAAAGCGAACAGAAAAAGTAATTTGCCCACCTTACCGTAAATAGTTGTTCCAAATTACCCATACAAATAATTCTTTATGAAAGTTTCTTAAGAGGAAAATTAGTAAAATTAGTGTACTTTTTAGTTATGATTTTTCAAGAAAGAAGAAAGTGAACAACTAATATGAAACAGACGGAATACTGCTCTATTATTTACTTGGATTACTACTTCAAGCTAATTGGCCAAAAAGCTCAAGTTATAAATTCATTCCAAAATATAATAAATGGCCACCAAACATTACAGCTTTGCGATTAATAGCACAACTAAATTAGGAAGAAACAATGTTGATACTGAAATTGGAGGACATAAAAGTCTAGTCGGTTGAGAAAGTGAGTCAAGAATTGTCTCAAATCACACACAACAAATTGCTTATATGCTTGGCAACCATAGACTAAAAAATAAAAAAAGTATTCCATATTTATGTTAAATTAATAAATACATGACATTAATAACAAAGGTTCCATACCTGTATTAAGTTCGTGACATTAATAACAAAGCTTGCATAGCTGGGTTTCATTATCTTGTTTTTTTTATCATATGTCAAATAAGTGTTCAATATACCTTTATATTTGATCTGGTGTATTCGTTATGGAGAAAATATTTTCTTGAGTTGGTAAAAGAATTTGGAAACTATTTTTTGTAGGAAAATAATTCTCTAATGGAAATAGAAAAACAAGATTTGTAAGTGGTATTCTGCATTGATTGTGTTCTTCCTGTATTTTTATTTATGTACTAAATACAAAAATAAATATATAAATAAGAAATTCACATATTTTCATATAAAACATTACGCTTCGAATATATGAATATTTTCGATAATTCAATTTTAACCTTCAGTAACACATTTCAAATTTGATTAGTTCCTTTCTGTCTTTCCTAATTTAACTATTTTTGTTAATCAAGGTTAATTAACCATGATTACTTCCCAAAATTCTTAAACACAAGTTTGACTTTAACAAACAAAAATAACTTGCACTCAACCAAAAATGAGTATTTATTTACCAATTTAACTTCTATTAGTATAAATGTCAATTTTAAAATATTAACTTTATTTCAATAACAATAATTCGAATGTAAGTCAATAAATGAAATTTGAAGAAAACAAAGTATACTTAATTTAACCCCTATTTAGATGTATTTTCTAATTTACTTTTGACAATCTTTTTCTTTATTTAAACTTAAAATTGATAATGCAAAATTTACGCCAACAAATATTGTAGATAAACTTGATTCTGGTAATTCAACAAATTTTATTAATTTATTAAGAATGAAAGTCAAATATAAATTTAATCCTTATCTTCACAAAAATTACAAAGGCACAACCAAACACCATTTTTTTTTTTAATTTAATGTTAGCATGGATATTTAGGTCATTTTACCATCTTACCTCCAAAAAATTCCCCAACTATAAAAACCATCTCAGAAGGACTTTTAAGTACTTTCACACTCAACCGCTTTCATTTAAAACCGGATCTTCCCTCGCCTCTTCTTCCATTATATTCTTACAAAAAAAACCCAAAAAACTCTGTTTTTCTCTGCAATTAACAAAAATGTCACTTCCAAAATCCAAAAAATCCTTCCCGTCGGTAACGACATGTGATACCTCCGCCGTGAACCACCACTCCGTGGCGGCGGATCTCGACGGAACTCTCTTGATTTCCCGTTCATCTTTCCCTTACTTCATGCTAGTAGCAATCGAAGCCGGGAGCCTTTTCCGCGGATTGATCCTCCTCCTCTCTTTCCCTCTCATCGCGATTGCATACGTATTCATATCCGAAGCATTAGCTATTCAGATGCTGATTTACATTTCCTTCGCCGGACTCAAAGTCCGGGACATTGAGCTCGCTTCGCGAGCTGTTCTCCCGAGATTTTACGCGACGGATGTTAGGAAGGAGAGTTTCGAGGTTTTCGATCAGTGTAAGAGGAAAGTTGTGGTTACTGCAAATCCGACTATTATGGTTGAGCCTTTTGTGAAGGATTTTTTAGGAGGTGATAAAGTACTTGGAACAGAGATCGAGGTGAATCCGAAGACGAAGAAAGCTACTGGATTTGTGAAGAGTCCTGGGATTTTGGTTGGGAAATGGAAGAAATTGTCAATTTTGAAGGAATTTGGTGAAGAAATGCCTGATATTGGATTGGGTGATCGAGAATCGGATCATGATTTTATGTCCATTTGCAAGGTAATTACTACTAATTAGCACTAATTTTAATTGCAACTCAATACTCTGTTCTAATTTATACTCTCTCCGTTCTATTTTTGCTACCTCGTCATCTCAAAATAAGTGTAGCTTTAGCCAAAAAAATCTTTCATAAAATATTAATTTCTCTTTAATAAAACACTCATCTTGTTATTTAACATGGCTATTTATACTTCTAGAATGAGTTTTGACTAATGTTGAGGGTAAATTAAAAATAAAAGCTGGTTAAAATTATATTTTCTTTTTACTTATTTATTTTAGCAAATCAAGTGATATTTATTATTTCTTTTAATATGAGCCTTATTATGAAATAACTACGTAAAGTTATTGTAGTCAAAGTTAGATTTCTAAAGTATAATTAATAAAGAATAGTTTAGGGAGAGTTGTCCGAACTCTTCATTCTTTTAGAAATGGTGGCGTTAGTCAGAAATTTAGTTAAGATGTTCAAGATTTAATGCATATATAGAAAAATAATTTTTTACCTTATATATTTCGTATAATCTTTCATATACGTGAAATAATTTTTTGATGAATAGTGTCACACTCTAAACTATTTATGGCTACGCAACTAGGAAGGAGTAAAACTTTATTTTCTTAAATGTGTACATAATTGCAACATTTTTAGATTAGTATACTGAAATTCTGTCAGTATGAATCTTGCGTAGAGGTAATCTTGTATATGGAGGAAAATCTAACAATAGTAAAGTCTTTGACGTTTAGTTTTTCCATTTCTATCTTTAGCAAATTATATTAATTATATTTAATAGTGTAATTAGTTCCAATTAGTGCATGATGTTGTTAACCAAACATATCTAATTTGTGACCATACTTGTCATATTATTTTTTCAAATGGGTTGCGTGAAGAATTCTTATTTATCTGATAATATTTCTTAAATCAGAACCTTATCTTTGATTTCTTGAAAGAATGAAAAAAAAATCCTCCAATGAATACGTTTTCTTACAACTCTATACTCTTGAACAATAAGTTAAAACAACTAGGCCATTTAATAAAGTGGTTGAGCCAAACATGTGAAAGTAATTAAATTGTGGAGGGGCCTCACCAATTACTCTCCTACCTGCCTCTTAGCTGAATCACAGTTGTCCTTCATTCTCACTAGTATGTCACAATGAACTTAGATATTCGCACTAGTCGCTCCGTCTCCGGTCATTTAAGGATTGTTATAGTGAGTAGTTGGTTTTTCTTTATTGAATAATAAATGCATCTAAAAACCACAATGTTACATCAAGTGTACCAACATCGAACCAATCAATAGGTGATCTACATCGTTGTTTATTTGCTAAAATATGTATGTCAATTAACAGGAGGGTTATATGGTGCTCCCTAGCGAATCAGCAAAACCAGTACCACTTGATCGCTTGAAAAGCAGATTGATCTTCCATGATGGTCGCCTGATGCAACGCCCAACTCCATTCAACGCGTTAGTCACCTACATTTGGTTGCCATTTGGATTTGCTCTTGGAGTTTTTCGTGTATACTTCAATCTCCCTCTCCCTGAGCGTATTGTTCGTTTTACATATGGGATGGTAGGGATCAACCTCGTGATCAAAGGCCCTCGACCACCTGCACCATCACCGGGTACCCCAGGGAACCTCTATGTGTGTAATCATCGTTCAGCCCTTGACCCTATTGTCATTGCTATTGCACTAGGGAGGAAAGTGTCAACTGTCACATATAGCGTGAGCAAGCTCTCGAGATTCTTATCCCCAATTCCAGCCATTGCCTTGACACGTGATCGCGAAGCTGATGCTGCAATGATCAAGAAATTGCTCGAGAAGGGTGATCTCGTTGTATGCCCCGAGGGGACTACATGTAGGGAGCCGTTTTTGCTGAGGTTCAGTGCTTTGTTTGCAGAATTAAGCGATAGGATCGTGCCAGTAGCAGTGGATACAAAGCAGAGCATGTTCTTCGGTACAACAGTCCGCGGGGTGAAGTTTTGGGATCCATATTTCTTTTTCATGAACCCAAGGCCAACTTATGAATTGACATTTCTTGAACCATTGCCAATGGAAATGACATGCAAGGCTGGGAAAACATCAATTGAAGTAGCCAACCATGTGCAGAAAGTGTTGGGTGGGGTTCTTGGATTTGAATGCACTCAGTTGACAAGGAAGGATAAGTATATGTTGCTTGGTGGAAATGATGGCAAAGTGGAGTCTATGTACTCCAAGAAAGCCTGAACTACAATTTCATTGGGAGAAAGGCTTAAATGCTTTGAGGGGTTTCTGTTAGTAAAATTTGTGGTCAACATTATATAGAACTCTTGTTGTTGAGAAGAGGCTATGTTTGTTACATGATTAGTTACTTTGTATTCGTATTCAATAGACAATATTAATTGGAATCAAATTTGTGCCTAAGACTAACTTTCTCTTTACTGTTTCTGTGTGAGAAGAATGCGTGAAATTAGTTTGGGCCTAAAAGATGAAGCACTTTTAGCGGATCATTTGTGAAATTCCTGATTTGTAGCCCCTCGGGCTTGTTAAGGTCTAGCTCGAATTTGTGTGCCAATGGTATGAATTTGACCTTTGACAATCTGGCATATGAAAATGGATGTTTGAGTCATGTTTTTGTGGTTTTGTATTTGGTGTTAGAATCCGTATTGAATCTCCGACTAAAAGACATGATATTGAATAAAAAAATTTATAAGAAAAATAATTCAACTATATTTTAAGAGTGAATGAGTTGTTTTAATGTGTTTCTTTTCTACTACAGTCTATTACGTCATATTACATTAATTATATAAAATTAAAAGATCATTATCGATCATGTACTAATCGATTTGATTATCAAATTATAAACTCAACTTATTCTCACTATGTACTAAATATATTTGTAAACTCTTTCCATTTGACTCAAGAGAATATATATCAATTGATAGAACTCCCTCTTTTATCACATATATATATATATCATATATTATTATAAGTGGAAAGCTCCAAAGTGAAAAGTTGAATTATCATTTTGCCATTTTACTAAATTAAAATGTGATTAATTATTTAATTAAATACAAATATTTTAATTACATAATGGTAGAATTTAAGTCCTTAAACTCTTTAATAATTAAATTATTATTTTCTTGATAAATGAGTACATTGATATTGTTTTTAATCATAATCATAATTTGGAAGAATTTGAAAAGTTATGATAGATAAAGCAAGGCTCAAGTCATCTGTAGCCACTTAAAGTTGTCCGCATATTTCACTTAGACACCTTATCTTACGTTTGTTCCAATTGAACACCTTTATTAATAAAAAAAAAAACCTATTGAACATTTTTTGACAATCAACTAAAAATACAAATTGTGTGTCATCCACTCGCAATGACATAGCATAATAACTAATCAGAAAAAGACATGTGGCCTTGGGCCCATAATAACAATTAAAAAATACATTAAAAATAAAATCAAATCAAATTTTGTTTTCAACCCCCAAAAAAAAATTTGGAAAAACCTTTCTCTCCATTTTCTTCGTTGCCAAACAGTCACCCACCCACCCCGACGTTCATCCTTTCCCAGTTTCTTCTTTGCTAGTACACACAACCGCTTCCGACTGAAACCACCCATTCTCCGATAATTGTTCTCATGCCGATTACCACACACCTACCTCCTCTCCTTTAACGATTTCAAAGAAAATAATTTCATATTCATATTAGTCTTGTCGGAAAAATTGGAGTTTCGCCGAAATTATGTTTGACTTAATTTAATTTTTATTTTTGATGAAATTCTCTTCTATAACTCAAATGAAAATCTTTATCAGTAAATTCTTTTGATTTTTTGTGTTCTGACTAATTATTAGTATTTAATTGATGCTTTTCCGATGAAGAAAACAACGATGACTATATCGATGATAGCGGCATGATGCTAGAAAGAAAGAAAGAATGAAGGATTAGATGGGAAAGAGGTGTGTCGAGGGACGGTGGCCAAGGAATTTGCTTGATAAAAATATTGGATTGAGTAGGGAAGACAAATTGGGGAAGATGATGCTATGGGTTTTTTTATTTTTTTTTTATATGTTTAAGTTATAATTTTTCTAATGTTGATATCTCCATTTTTTATTGGTCTGCCAAAATAAGTTTATGGCTTCACGCGCTTCCTTAGATCTGTAATACACTTATGATGCCATGTCACCGAAAAGTATTTAATAGGTACATGTTTTGAACAGTAAAAGTGTTCAATAGGTATAATGTCTAATTGAGGTGTCTAAACGAATTATGCGAACAACTTTAAGGGTCCACATATGACTTAAGCCATAAATCAATGTATATATCATCATCATCACCATCATATCATTCATATATTATATGGCTTAAGTCATATGCGGCCCTTTAAAGTTGTCCGCATATTTCACTTAGACATTTCAATTTATATATTCAAAAGTGATTCCTATTAGACACAAAAAGCTGACATGACCAAAAAAGTGTAGTTCACTCTCCTAAAACGCATGAAAACGATTAGAAATAATATTTTTTTCTTTTTCTTTCCAACTTATATAGCTACATTAATAAACAATAATAATTAATATATATAAAAAGGAGGGAACGTCTTTCTCATCCTCCCTCTGCAACTATTCCATGTCTCTTTACACACCCACCACCTCCACCTCTCCCTCATCCTCTCCAATTCGTCTATTGTTTTTTCATTCTTTTATTTTTTTAAATTTTATGTAGATCTGATTAAAGTCTCAAATATTCTAGTGAAGGTCTATTGTTTCCGATGACAATAATATTCCGGCGAAGCTTCATTATTTCTGCTGAAAATAATATTCTGGCGAAACTCCATTGTTTAAGATGAAAATAGTATTCCAGCAAAGCAATTGATTATTTTTTTGAAAAACCTCTATTATTTTCTTATAATTGTGATAAATGTTTACTAATGGAAGAAGATGAAGAGAATGGATGGAACGTTTTGATGCTATTAGAACGAAAGATAAATGAGGGGTTAGCTTAGATGGGCAACAATGATGTATTATCGACGTCGGTGAAAATAATAGGATTCGATGGAGAAAAAGAAAGGGTTGAATGTTATGGTTTATTGGTGTTTGAGGCGCAACGACCCAGTTGAAAGGAAAACAAGGTCCGACGAAGAAGAAGAAGACCGTAGGCTATGGTTTACTGGTGGTTGACGGGTTGAGGCGCAGGGGTGACCCAGTGCAAATGGGAGAAGAATAAGAAGGGGGTGGGGGTGGGGGTGGGTTAATTCAAAAATAAAATTACATTTTCTTAAAATTCCTTTTGTATTATTTAAATAGAGTTTTAAAAAAAAAAATCAATCGCCACATGTCATTGTCTCATTAGTTCATTTGCTATGTATATGTGATTGAGATGCACGCACTATTGTTTTTTTTTTATTATCATTTTGTGTTAAATAGGTATAAATTTGTTAAGATTTAAGTGTTCAATAGGTACAAGACTAAATTGAGGTGTCTAAGTGAAATATGCAAACAACTTTAAGGGGCTGCATATGACTTAAGTCTATATTATATTATTATTATTATTATTATTATTTTATTTTTTATTATATTATTTTATTACTATTATTATATTATAAGTGAAAAACTCCAAAGTTCAAAGTTGGATTACCATTTTACCCCTACATTCAATCATAATATTATAAATATTTAATTAATTAAATATTAAGTAGCTAATCATATTATATTATACTAAATACTAAAACTGAGAAGGTGTTAAATTAAATTAATATAATTCATTCTTTTAAAAAACAATGAATTAATTTTCTTAGTTACTCTCAAAAGGTTAAGAATATGAATGGTTACTTTGTATGGTTCAATTATATGGACTAGATTCAAATGGAGGTGTAATGCATTCTTTCAAAATCAATGTATTGATTTCCTTAATTAATTTGAAAAAAAGAATAAGTAATTTGAAAAGTTACCTTTCATGTATAATTATAGATCATATTCTTATGCTGCAGTATAAAATTTATTTGAATAGTCATTATATTATATTACACTAAATACTAAAAGTGAAAAAATAACTTATTCAATAATCACAATAAATAAATATTTAAAGAAATGTGAGAAGCCACTCTTGTAACTCCAAGAATCACTAAATTACAATATGTGTTTAAAAGATAATTACATAGTAGTATTTATTAGGAGTGCTCTTTACATTTGTTACGTTGAATTTCTTTTGGAACTCTAAACATCAACAAATTAATTATAAGCACTTTCAATTACATATACATTTATCTTGTATTGGGGCCTCCAATAGTCTTGGTTGCTAATTCATGATGTGGAGGAATTAATATCTTCTCACAAGATAAATGTGCAAAAATATACTTTGATAATTGTGAATATTATTCATTATAAATTGGAGAATTTGATGAAGTGGCTAATAGGTTGAGCATAGTCATCCACGTTCTCCTCTCACACGAATAGTACAGGTGAATCATATTTTTGATGCTCTTGAGCTTCTCTTTTAGTCAACTATTTCTATTTCTTCCACATACTTAAAAATATTGTCCCGATTAAAAATTTGCATAATTTTTGTCATTATATTTATCTTCATTTATGGACTATAAATCTATCACCAGTCTGTGTAATTCTTTTACAGAATCTTATCGGAAATTGATATGAGATGAAGTTGAAAGGATCATTCTTGACCCATTTGTTTTATCGGGGGAGTCTGGTAAGGCTAAGAGAGTTCATTCAAACCCTCTTTGACTGAAAATTACAATGTTTATACATATGTTTAAATAGTTTTTTTTTTTATGTATATATAGTAGAGGTTGAACCTTCGTGTGTTTAGTTCTTCATATTTTGAACCCTTTTAGTGAAAATCTTAAGTCTGTCACTATTTTATTTAATATGTTCTTCTCACTGTTGATTCTATTATTAATGTCTTTGTAATGACCCTTATGGTCATTTATGTGACTTGCCTTCTGTGTGTCGTTTAGAGCGTTCCTATAGCGACCCCAAGTCATTTATGACTTGCTGGGATTGACAGTTCGGTCACCTGGTCGTTCGTTTGGTGTTGGTGCGAGTTTTTGTGTTTTGGAGCTTATGAACCTTGAACGATCATTTTCGATCAAAAGTTCA
>JAJOOR010014476.1:0-15135 GCA_036250505.1 Solanum acaule | reverse complement strand
TCGTGAAGTGGCTCGTGAAGAGGAGCCTTGACTTGGCATCAAACTAGGGTATACTACCTTGCCACCACGGGTGGCACCACGGGTCGTGAAGACCCTCATGGTGATGTGAGGCAGTGGCTAGGCCTAGTTTTTAGGCTGCCTTGGCCCCTCACCATGGCCTACACCCAAAACCTTAAGCCCTTGCCCTTAACTCTCGACGTTAACCCCCATATTTAGGCTCTAGTTTAACCTATCATTTTCCCAGTCGCTACAACCCTTCGTGGGTGAGATTTTCAAATAGACCCAATCGTCGACTTCAAACTCAATATCTCTTCTTCTAATATCGATATATGACTTTTGCTGACTTTGAGTCATTTAAAACCTTTTTATAATAACTCAAACTTTCTCCATAGCTTTATGTACCAACTCGGGACCTATTAGGGAAACTTTACCCACCTTTGTAACCCTCTGGAAAATAGTAGGTTAAATTAGAGCCTAAACGTGAGGGTTAAAAATAAAAAATGACTCCCCGTAGATTAGTAGACCATCTAGACTTGAAGTGGAGGCTATAGGAATCAAGGCGAAAGGGCAAGTGCCAAGGAAAATGGGCCAAGCCAAAGCCAAAGGCCAAGACTACCCCTAGCTTGGATCATACTGCCCCAATTTCACGACCATCACCACGGCCAGTGTTCTAGACCACGGCTTGTGGGAGGCCTCGTGGAGTTGCCTTGGCCATTGAGGAGTAGCCACTAAGTGGCTTAGATACTGCCTCAAGGTCCACGAGAGGGACCACGGCTCGTGGAGCCCCTCGTGAAGATGCCTTGGGAAAGTGAGCTTAAGGCCCCAAGTAGTATAGCTACTGACTCAAGGACCATGAGAGGGACCACGACTCGTGGTCTTGACCACAGCTCGTGGAGTCCCTCATGGGAATGCCTTGGGATTGTGAGCTTGTGGCACCAAGTGCCTAGCTACTGGCCCAACTTCACGAGTGGGACCACGAATTGTGGTCCTCACCACGGCCCGTGAAACCTGGGTGTGGTCACTTAATGAAGGTTAGTTAAGTCTTTTCCTTTTTAAGTCTAGTTAAAGTGGGTCATTTTGGGTATTTTTAGGGGTACTATATAAGTTGTTTTTAAGTCAAAATTCCCTAAACTAAGTCATTTTTCACAAACACCCAAATCAAATAAAAAGTTCATATTCCTCTCTCTAAAACCCAAAGATGAAAAAGAGAAGAATTAGAGCTAGGGTTTGAAGGAAATCAAAGTTTCTTCCTCAATTTCTTTAAAGAATCATCCTAATGTATGGTGGCTTTTCATCTATGGGTAGCTTTCACCCATAGAGTCCTTTCAAAACTTGATTTCAAAGCTCTCAATTTCCCCAAAAGTTAGAGTTTCAATCTAAGTCATGGATTCACTTTCAAAACTTTTTCAATGGTTGATTTATGATGGATTATGATTGAATTGATGATTATTGATGGTTTATGATGAATCCCCCAAATAACAAATGAATCCCCCATATTACTAAATTGTGATTTCATGATGTGAGTTGATTGATTGTAGAAGCATGTCAATTGATTATGTCTATATTGATTGAGTTTATTGAATCATGATATTCTCCATGTCTAATGTAGTAATTCTAGATGTTTGGGTTTAATGTGATTCATGGTCCTTGAAGGGCAAATTATGAGGGTTTGTACATGTTTATGAGAATTGTGTATGAGCTTATGATTCACATAGAAAGTGAAGATTCTATGACTATGGTGTAATTGTGGTATTGTTGAAAGATCATTCTCCCCATACCCTTACACATGACTATGCATGAAATGTCTATGACTATGATAAGGTCGTTGTGTTGATTGAAAGGCTATTCTCATGAACACACTATGAACATGATGTGAAAGTTTTACTCACATATTAATGATTCTAAGGTTGAAAGTCTATTCTCACCTAATGATTCTATGAGCTATCATGATACCATGTTGGTTTGAGTGCTAAGGCATTCTTTTATGAACATGAACCTAAGTTAAGACTTAACATGAAACTAATGGGTATTATGCTTAGCACCGAGTGGATATGAATATGAGATGGAAGCTTTTACGCCAGCAAATCGGCTTCCTAATGGGTTCCTTTTACGCCAATAGTTCGGGTTCCCAAAATAGTTTTCTCATGAGATGGAAACCTTCTACGCCAGAAGTTTGGGTTTCTAGTAGCAACCTCCTTATCCCGTAACATATGCCCACATAGGTCTTTAGCTAGTGGATCCACCTAAGCTAACAAACTAGTTCTACCTTAGGCAAGTAGGATACCTCTTTTCGGTGTGGGGGAGTACACCGGATTCCATGTAGCTCACATGGTCTATGTCGGTTAAGGCTATTTCCCTACATGAAAAGAATATGAACTATGACATGAACATGAACATGAACATGAACATGAACATGACCTATACTTATGACTTCTCAATGAGCTCTACTTAGTATGAGTAGGGGTATGGAACTTCACTTATGCATTGCACAAGTGGACTTTGAAAGGGGTTGTGGTGTGGTTTTCTTATGCTATGAAGATATGTGAATTTATGCATGTATGATATGGATTGTTGCTAAGAGTGACTTTACTTTCTACTAGCTATGAACATGAATGTTTACTTGTCTATGAGTATTGGCTATGGATGAGGTCAAGGTATGATGTGCACGAACATGGTGGCCTAAAAGTGATACTTAGTATTAGATAGGATTATGGGATCTTGTCTATGCATTGCACATGTATAGCTTAGGGTTGCTTATGAAATGGTTTGACTTATGTATTTACACTATTGTGCATAATGACTCTTAAAGTTGATAAAGTGCATGGTTTCAACTAAATTGTCCCTTTTAGCAAAATTTAAGGATTTTTATACATGACTCCATACATAGTGTAAATTTGTGCTAACCCATATTTTCTACATTTTTTTATAAGTGTAGGGCCCAGTTGTTAAGGTGTTCTTCCTTCTTGATCAAAGCTTGGATTGACTATTCTCCACGCTTTCGGTGAGTCATCATGGTTCGAGGACGAGAATTGTTCATTTCTAGTTCCTTACTTACTTTCTCTTTAGGGACTATTCTGAAAAAGGTTGTGGCCCTTATTGATACTCAATTGTGTTAGATGGTTAATGAGACAATGCCTAGACTTCTATTTTATTTCATGAAAAGACTTCAATTGTAAAAAGTTTTAATTCCACATCATTTCTATTACTTATGTTTATGATAAGCTAAGGGTTTGTATAAGACCTCTTTGGGGTCGAGTATGCCGTGTTGCATCTAAGGGGTACCCCTGGGTCGTGACAACCTCAAACCACCCTATAGGAGATCTACACCTCCTACCATACAATGCCTCAAATGGAGCCATACCAATACTCGCGTGATAACTATTGTTATATGCAAACTCAATCAAAGGCAAGTGATCGTCCCAATTTCCCTTGATATCAATCACACAAGCTATCAACATATCTTCCAAAGTTTGGATAGTACGCTCCTCTTGCCCATCGGTTTGGGGGTGAACGGCCGTACTGAGCTTAACACGAGTATCAAAACCCTTTTGGAAAGATTTCCAAAACTTAAAAGTGAAAAGAGTACCATGAACGGAAATAATGGACAAAGGCACTCCATGAACCTTACCATTACCCTCAAATACAATTTTGCATAGACTTCTGCCGAAAAAAAATTCTTGACGGGAGTAAAATAAGCTAATTTTGTCATTCGATCTACTATAACCAAAATTGAGTCATTTTGTCGCCGAGTGCAAGGCAAACAATAAAGTCCATATTTAAATCTTCTCACTTCCAAGTAGGGATGCTAATGTCTTTGGATAAACCTCCTGGTTTCTGATGTTCAACTTTCACTTGTTGACAATTAGGACACTTAGCCACAACTTCCGCAATATCCTTCATCATCCCATTCCACCAATAGATCTCCTGGAAATCACGGTACATCTTGGTGGCTCTTGGGTGAATGGAATACCGAGAACTATGGGCTTCTGACAAGATCTGTTCCCTCAACTCATCAACATTAGGAACACAAAAACGACCTTGATATCTAAGCACTCCATCTCCCTCTTGGGAGAAAGCCTCAATGGATTTCTTAAGTACCGCTTCCTTTAATTCAACCAAAGTCGGTTCAAGACCTTACTTGGCCTTCACATCCACCATAAAAGACGATTCAGAACCATTGTGGACCATAACACCACCCTTGGTGGAGTCCACTAATTGAACACCCAACGGGCCAATCTATGAACATCTCGAACCAACTCCTTCTTATCTTCTTCAATATGAGCAACACTACCCATAGATAAATGACTAAGAGCATCCGCCACCACATTCGCATTATCGGGGTGATAGAGAACACTCATATCATAATCTTTCAATAACTCAAGCCACCTTCTTTGGTGAAGATTTAGATCCTTCTGATTAAACACATATTGTAAACTCTTACGGTCGGTGAAAACATCGGCGTGAACACCATACAAATAGTGCCTCAAAATCTTTATGGCGAAAACAACCGCCACTAGTTCAAGGTCCTGGGTAGGATAATTCTTTTCATGAACCTTAAGTTGCCTTGAATCATAGGCAATAACTTTCCCATTTTGCATAAGTACACATCCTAGCCCAATTATCGAGGCGTCATAATAAACAACAAAACCATCGGTCCCTTCTGGTAAGGTCAACACCGAAGTTGAAGTCAATCTATCCTTCAATTAATGAAAACTCTTCTAACATGCTTCAGACTATATGAACTTGGCCTTCTTTTGAGTCAATGCTATCAATGGAGAGGCAACCAAAGAAAACCACTCAACAAACCTTTTGTAGTAACCATCTAAACCCAAGAAACTTCTAATATCCGAAGGGATAGAGGTCTAGGCCAACTCTTGACTGCATCCGTCTTCTTAGGATGTAACTCAATACCCTTACACGAAACAATCTGACCAAGAAAAGCTACAAACTTTAGCCAAAACTAGCATTTGCTAAACTTTGCAAAGAGTTGTTGGTCCTTGAGAACTGGCAACACAATCCTTAGATGACTGATATGATCATCCTCACTTCTCGAATAGATCAATATATCATCAATGAATATAATCACAAATATGTCAAGATATTGCCTAAACACCATATTCATCAAATCCATAAAAGTGGCTGGAGCATTAGTCAAACCAAAAGACATCACCAAAAACTCAACATGACCATATCGGGTATGAAAAGTCATTTTCGGAATGTCATCTTCTTTTACCCTCAATTGGTGATAATCCAACTGAAGGTCAATCTTAGAGAAGTAACTTGCTCCTTGAAGTTGGTCAAACAAATTATCTATCCTTGGAAGAGGATACTTATTCTTAATGGTAACCTTATTCAACTATCGATAGTCTATACACATACGAAGATAACCACCCTTCTTTCTAACAAAAAAGACCCGAGCATCCCATGGAGCGATACTCGGTCGAATGAAACCCTTATCCAACAAATCTTTCAATTGTTCTTTCAACTCATTTAGTTCTGTCGGAGCCATTCGGTAAGGAGGAATAGAAATAGGTTGCATATCTGGGAGAATGTCAATACCGAAGTCTATATCCCTTTCGGGAGGAATACCGGGTAGATCATCCGGGAACACTTTCGAAAACTCGTTAACAACAGGGACTGACTCAAGAGTAGGGGTTTCAAAATCCACATCCCTCACCCTAAGTAGATGGTAAAGGCAACCATTATAAATCTTCTTTCTAGCTTTAAGACAGGAGATAAACAGACCCTTAGGCATATAATTTCTCCCTTTCCACTCTAGGACAGGCTCATTCAGGAACTGAAACTTGACTGCACAAGTTATACAATTAACTAAAGCATAACATGAGTGCAGCCAATCCATACCGATGATAACATCAAAATCTAGAATTTCAAGCTCTACCAAGTCAACAAAAGTAACTCTATGGGACAAGGAGATGGGACACTTTCTATAGAACCTCTTAGCCATAATAGAATCACCAACCAAAGTAGAGACAGAAAAAGGATCTAACAATACATTCGGAAGAACATCAAATCTCATAGCCACATATGGCGTCACAAAAGACAAGGTAGCACCGGGATCAAGTAAAGCATAAACATCAAGTTTGAAGACTTTCAACATACCGGTAACCACATCGGGAGAACTCTTTTGTTCACCACGAGTCTGGAGTGCAGAGAATCTATTTTGCTTGGGAGCATTGGAACCTGAACCACTAGGAAGAGCTTCCTTGCCCTCTCTTCCTTTAGCCGTAAGCATTAGGCAGTCCCTCATATTATGACCACTTTTACCACAACTGAAACAACCATCCGTGCCGGCTAGGCACTTACCGTTGTGCTTCTTTCCTCACCTAGAACATGTAGACATAGGCAATGAAGATCCACTACCATTCCTTTATTGAGGCTTAGGTTTAGGCACCCTCTATTTATTGAACTTAGGAGGAGCATTGGAGGAACCTTGACCGGAAAAACTTTGTTGAAATCTAGGACGACCATATCCATCAGACCTTGCAGGAGAGAAATTACCATCACTAATTTTTGCCCTCTTTGTCTCCCTAGTCTTTTCCTTAAATTTATCCTCTTCGATTTGTTGAGCATGAACTATGAGACGAGAAATGTCCATGTCATTAATGAGCATGGTGGTACAACATTCTTTAACCACCATTTCAGACACACCCGAAACGAACTTACTCATCCTTGCCCTAAGATTGGCAACCAGTGTAAGAGCATATTTAGACAATTGCGTGAACTTCAAAGCATATTACTTCACACTCATACTTCCTTGACGAAGGTTGATGAACTCAAGCACCTTTTCCTCCGTTATCTCAAGGGGAAAGAACCTATCAAGGAAAGCAACCTTAAACTTCTCCCAATTGAGAGGACCCGCATCTTCCGGTCTCTATTTTTTCCATTGATTGAACCAAATTTGAGAAACACCCTTACATTGATAAGTGGCCAACTCCACCTTTTCCATCAGCGTCACTCCCATGATTATCAACACTTTGTAGACCTCATTAATGAACTCTTAAGGATCTTCCTCAACCTTAGGACAATGAAACTCTTGAGGATTTATTATAGTGAAGTCCCTTACTCTAGATGCCGCCGTACTCACATTTAGTTTCACGAGAACTGCAACCTCCCTATTGACTTGGGTTGTCATGGCTTGGGCCAATACTTGAAAAGCAGCCCTAAACTCTGCATTAGTCACTTGCTCAGTTGGAGCTTGAGGTGGAGCTTCTTGTTCCATATTCTCCCTCACATTTCTTCTAGCATAAGCTCTTCGAGTAGCCATATCCTATAGAGCATCATATAAGGATTAGGAGAGAGACCTTATAGAGTTAAACTCTATTGCATGACTTTAGAGTAATAAAAGAAGTGGAGTTTCCTAAAAATCTTATAGCCTCTCATTCATAAATGTGGCGCGCTTCATACTCATGAACAAGACTTTACTCGACGTAGCTTATGAGACATCCTAGGACCATTCTAAACCTTGTGCTCTGATACCAAATTTGTTATGACCCAACGTACCCTTAGGTGTAACATGGCGTATAGGACCCCGAGAGTCCCTATACAAGCCACTTAGAATTCATAACATAAGAAATAGAACAAAAGAGATAAGGAGATACATTTCAAATCCCAAGAGTTTTCATGAAAGTAAAGCGGAAGTCTAAACACTTTGTCTCATTAGCCATCTAGTGCATAAGAATTCAATTGGGCCTAGCCTATACATCATGTCCTAAACTGAAAGTAAGAAAGAAAATTGAAAATAATGAAAATCCATCCTCGAAGCATGAGGACTCACCAAAGCTCGGAATCTCTCACATCAACCTCTAGCCACGAAACTAAGAACCTTGATTGTCGGACCCTACATTTGGGGAAATGAAGGAAAAAGTATGCATTAGTACAAAATGTGTACAAAGTATGATAGCCATGCATAAAAACATTTGATAAACATGCTTAAAATAGGACATCTCATGACATGCAATGACCAAGCTAAAACATGATATAAAAAGGTTCAAAAGTCATAAGTCATAAAACATGGTCAATGCAAGCTAACATCTTTAAAACCTTTGAACACATGTGAGAAACTTCTTGAAGTAACCTTAGTTCATTATTATTGTGGGAAGTAGCCTTAACCGACATAGAAACCATATGAGCTATAACATGATCCCCTGGTGTCTCCCACACCGAAATGGGTTGTCCTACTTGCCAAGGTAAGGAACATGAACTTCTAGCTTAGGTGGATCCACTAGCTAATGTCTATCTAGACAATCATCCTATGGGGGCACATATGTAAGGGATAAGGAGATTGCTTCTAGAAACTCGACCTCTACTCACGAGAGAGCTTCCATCTCAATATCCTCTTGGTGCTAAGCATAAATCCCATGAAATAGTCATCTTCTTACTTGTTCTTATTATCCATTAAAAGGGAACGTCATTTTGTCAATCCAAGCTAGGCTTCATTAGGACAATTCTTTATCTTTCATTTAGGTGAGAAATCCTTTCAACCTTAGAATCCTTACTATGTGAGAAAACCTTTCACAATCATACTTTCATGTGTATATGAGAAATCCTTTCAATAACACAACAACATCTTTATTGATACTTCACTCTGAAAGCATCCTTAAAACATTTTCATAGATTTTATAAGAACATGCATAATTCCATAATTCACCTTTCAAGTTTCAAAACCCACTTTCAATCATCAACATCTTGAAAACATGGGTTAGACACGGGTTCATGGAAATTCATCATAAATTCATGTAACTCTATCAATTCATGCTTGATTTCATAAAACTCTTCTTTCATGATGCAAGACCCACATTACATGCTCATAACTTAGAAAAAAATGGGAATTTCATGGGTTCATGGGGAATCATCATAAAATCATGAGATTAACTCAATTCATGCATCATAGATCATAAACCAATCAATTTGATCAACAATTAAGAGAACCCATAACATAGAAGAAAACCCTAACTCAAATTGGGGATTTCTAACTTTGAAAATAGGAGAATTTGGGAACTCCATGAATGGAAGGAATCCATGGATGAAAACTATCATTCATCAATGCCAAAAGCTTGCCTTCAATGGTGGTATTGGAGACTTGCCTTGAAACCCTAGGTTGGACCCTTCTTCTTCAAGTTTCTAGAGAGAGAAATATTTTAGAGAGGAAGAACTTGATCTTCTTTGGTAAATTTAAGAGAATGACTTGAATGGGTAAGTTTTAGGGTTAAAATAACTTATATAGGGGTTCTAAGTATGGGAAAAATGACGTAGTACCAAGATAAGATAATTAGGAAAAGACCCAACTCCCCTTAACTTACAGCTGACGCGAACCTCCTGATGGAGGCCCACACGAGCTATAGTGGCAACTGTGGTCCTTGACAAGTGGCTTAGAAAACTCACCCCAAAATCCTATCCCCCTCACTACCTACTCTATGAGCCGGCATGGCTCTCACGAGCCGTCTAGTGGCTCGTGTTAAGGGTCAACCTCAGAAGGGCTACTGCCTCCCCTTCACAGGCACCACCACGAGCCATCTAGGGGCTCGTGAGAGGGGAGCCCCTTTTTGATCAAACACTTGAAGGCACCACGAGCAGCACCACGAGTCGTGGTGCCCTTAACGGCCCGTCTGGGGCTCCATGAAGGTTGACATGGCTCAGTCATAGGCTAGTGACCTTTCACTTGGCTCCTTTGCTAAAGTTCTAATTTCTGGGGTGTTACATTATCTCCCCTTTTGGAACATTTGTCCTCGAATGGGATCCTAGATATCACAAGAAGAAAATGACTCTAAACTAGCAACCCATCATGCATGCAACTTCATCTAAATGCACACAACCAAGAAGGAACCTCGACTCCAAGCTAGAACATATTCAAAACATTGTAAGGAAGATAGGAACTAGACTTAGCAGCCAATCATGAATAGAATCACATAACTGCACATATCCAAGGAGGAAACATCAGCTCCAAGCTAAAGCATGTTCAAAATATCATATCATGAAGTCTATATTCAACTCATACTCAAATGCACATAAACATGTAGAAATCAATCAAGTTGACTCTTTTTTCTAAAAAATTAAGCTTTTTCATTCATGCATAAATGAGGAAATCATGGGAATATCGAAGACACATAACACAAAAAGAATAAATCAAGAGGAACTCATTACCTCAAGCTAGAGTAGGGTAGAAGGAAAAAGATGAGGATATCGGGACATCATATCGGCCTCGGACTCCCAAGTAGCGCCCTTCACTAATTGATTCCTCCACAACACTTTCACGGAAGCGATTTCCTTATTTCTCAACTTCTTGACTTGTCGGTCTAAAATCTCTACCGAAACTTCTTCATAAGAAAGATTCTCCTTAACTCCAAACCTTCTAAGGCAACTATAGATGTCGGACCACCAACACATTTCTTCAACAAAGAGACATAGAAAACTGGATGGACCGATGTCAATTCATTAGGCAACTCAAGTTCATAAGCAACCTTACAAATACGTCTCAAAATTTGATATGGGCCTACCTATCGGGACTAAGTTTCCCTTTCTTACCAAACCTCATTACACCTTTGTCACGACCCGAGTCTACACCCTGGAAGCGACTCGGCGTACTTGACCCCGAAGGGGTCTTATACAAGCCTTATAGCATTTTCATTGCATAAGATACTTTGAAAATAGTGCGGAATTAAAACTTTTCTTTTATAAACCAACAATCGAAAACTCATTTATAAAGCAGCGGAATACTATAGTCTCACATGGTAATCTTAGACAAAACTTTGAACAAGAGTAGGGACACAACCATTTACAATGGAAAGCTAAAATAGTTTATAACATGAAATAAAAGAAACTTCTAGAGTACTTGTCCTCGAGCTATGAGGACATACCACTTGATCTTGGAAGAATATCAATCCAAGCACTCCAATCCAGATAGAAGCAATCACTTGCCGAAACCTACACTTGTAGTAAAACATGGAGAAATATAGGTTAGCACAATTAAGTACTAAGTATGATAGCCATGCAAAAACATGCTTAAAACGGACATTTTATTTGAAAGTCATGATATATGCCATTTTGATAAAACCTTCATGAACATAACCATAAGAGGCACAATATAAGACATAATCAACACACAAATCATTTAACCACATTGGAACATAATCACATATAACTCATTACCTTCACATTAATCCCTCACCTCAAGTAACCCTTAAGCTATACTTTGTGTAATATATGGATAGCGTCCCATACCACTATCCACACTAAGTACCACCTTAAGGTCACCAAAGTGAACTTACCATTCAACCTTTCCATCTTCACACCATAATTATACATAATAGACATAAACACTTCATAAGTCATTGCAACACATAAGGACCAGTACCTAAGACAACTCTAAGCCATACTTGTGCAATGTGCAAGTAGCATCCCATAATACTACTCACACTAAGTAATCCTTTGAAGTCATCATAGGCAAGGCATATTCATATACAACAAGTCATAACAAGGAAGTTACTTATAATACAATCCAAGTATAGCATGCATCATTACATTTAAGCATAAGTCACATTCTTCATTAACTTCATTACATTAAGAGCGCCTTCATTCATCTAGACATTAGATCAACATTCTTCATTACCATCATCATAAGAGCACATTCATTACATTTAACATTATAAAGGAACAAACCATAACCTCTCTCAAAGCCTACTTGTGCAATGCATAGATGACGTCCCATACCACCACCCACACTAGGTAGTGCATTCTTAAGAAGCCATAGTTCATTAACATTTTTTGTGGGGGTAAGCCTTAACCGACATAGACCATGTGAGCAATTCATGGAATCCCGGTGTCACCCACACCGGATAAAGGGATTCCTACTTGCCTAAGGTAGGACCATTGTTTTATAGCTTAAGTGGATCCACTAGCTAGACCTATGTGGGCACATAGTTATGGGATAGGGATATTTCTACTAGATACCCTGCCTCAACTCATGGATGAGCATCCATCTCAAGAGATTGTTACTAGATGCCCCACCTCAACTCCCAGATGAGCATCCATCTCATTTCATATCCTCTCAGTGCTTAGCATTATTCCCCACGGAATACTTAACATTCATTATTATGGGATAAAAGATTGTTTCTAGATACCCCGCCTCAACTCCCGGATGAGCATCTATCTCAACCCAACATTCATTTATTAGATAGCTCAAAGATTCAAATATGAGAATAGCCTTTCAACTAAGAATCCCATATTGTGAGAAAGTCATTTCACAACACGTCAGAATAGCCTTTCAATAAGTACTTCATCATTAACATAATCATAGAACTTCATTCATTATTCATTCATGAGTGTGTGTATGTAAGAATAACCTTTCACATAATCATCATCATTCATACAATTTCCTTTTAAACATGATCATAATACACTCATAGAGGTCACACACATATACATCACATCATAATCATAAATAGTAATTAAACACCTCCACCTTTCAAGTGGGTCAATAGCTCAAGAACAATTCTATTACAAGAAGTATTTGGGTCATAACTTGCCCTTTCAAGGCCATGATCACAAATCATAAACTCACCAACAATTTACCATAATTAAGGCATATATAATGACACAATTCAATAACCCAAAGCAATTTAGACATACTCCATTCATAAGCTTTCATAATCATCAAACCCACTTCATAAAGGCACAATTTAGGAATTGAGAGAATTCATGGGTTCATAGAGTATTTTCATCATAAATCATCAATTAAACATTAATACAATCATAATATGTCATTAATATCCATTTAAAAAAGTTTGATTAAAGAACCCATGAGATTGAGTAAAACCCTAGATTTTTGATAACTTGAAATCACCTTTTGATTGGCTCCTTGAATGAAAAGTTAGACAAGGATCAAGACTACCATACCTTGCTATAGATTCCCCATGAAATTTGAGGAAGAAACACCTTGAATCCACAAACCCTAGCTTCAATGGCTTCCTTCTTCTTCCTTGAGTTTAGAGAGAATTTTTTAAGGAAAGAACTTCTTTTGTGTTTTAGTGGAATAAGGAGTAAATGACTTATTTTAGGACTTAAAACTATATTTACTAATGATATAAACCATTTAAAATTAACCTCACACTTTAATTAAATAAAACGAAACTACCAAAATGACGTTCACTTGACAGCCCCGTCCAGTCACATGACCACTTGGACAGTCCTTGAAGGGGACCACGGCCTGTGGTGGCGCCCGTGGTCCTCTAGGCAGTAGCTCCATTTTGTTGCCAAGACTTCATGAGGCCAAGGTATGATCACGGAGCCTCCTATGATCTATGGTCAACACCACGAGTCATGGTGGAGGTCGTGGTCTAGCCTTAGACTTATGGATGCAAGGCCTTGGAGCCTTGACACCAAGTCACCTCCACGCCCATCTTCACGCCTCGTCATGGGCACCACGACCCGTGGTGGCGCCCATGGTCCCTTGACCAATAGCTCATCCACTCTACACCATCTCTACCAAGCTAAGACAACCCCACGAGCCTTCCCACGGCCCGTGGTCATGACCACGAGTCGTGAAGTGGCTCGTGAAGAGGAGCCTTGACTTGGCATCAAACTAGGGTATACTACCTTGCCACCACGGGTGGCACCACGGGTCGTGAAGACCCTCATGGTGATGTGAGGCAGTGGCTAGGCCTAGTTTTTAGGCTGCCTTGGCCCCTCACCATGGCCTACACCCAAAACCTTAAGCCCTTGCCCTTAACTCTCGACGTTAACCCCCATATTTAGGCTCTAGTTTAACCTATCATTTTCCCAGTCGCTACAACCCTTCGTGGGTGAGATTTTCAAATAGACCCAATCGTCGACTTCAAACTCAATATCTCTTCTTCTAATATCGATATATGACTTTTGCTGACTTTGAGTCATTTAAAACCTTTTTATAATAACTCAAACTTTCTCCATAGCTTTATGTACCAACTCGGGACCTATTAGGGAAACTTTACCCACCTTTGTAACCCTCTGGAAAATAGTAGGTTAAATTAGAGCCTAAACGTGAGGGTTAAAAATAAAAAATGACTCCCCGTAGATTAGTAGACCATCTAGACTTGAAGTGGAGGCTATAGGAATCAAGGCGAAAGGGCAAGTGCCAAGGAAAATGGGCCAAGCCAAAGCCAAAGGCCAAGACTACCCCTAGCTTGGATCATACTGCCCCAATTTCACGACCATCACCACGGCCAGTGTTCTAGACCACGGCTTGTGGGAGGCCTCGTGGAGTTGCCTTGGCCATTGAGGAGTAGCCACTAAGTGGCTTAGATACTGCCTCAAGGTCCACGAGAGGGACCACGGCTCGTGGAGCCCCTCGTGAAGATGCCTTGGGAAAGTGAGCTTAAGGCCCCAAGTAGTATAGCTACTGACTCAAGGACCATGAGAGGGACCACGACTCGTGGTCTTGACCACAGCTCGTGGAGTCCCTCATGGGAATGCCTTGGGATTGTGAGCTTGTGGCACCAAGTGCCTAGCTACTGGCCCAACTTCACGAGTGGGACCACGAATTGTGGTCCTCACCACGGCCCGTGAAACCTGGGTGTGGTCACTTAATGAAGGTTAGTTAAGTCTTTTCCTTTTTAAGTCTAGTTAAAGTGGGTCATTTTGGGTATTTTTAGGGGTACTATATAAGTTGTTTTTAAGTCAAAATTCCCTAAACTAAGTCATTTTTCACAAACACCCAAATCAAATAAAAAGTTCATATTCCTCTCTCTAAAACCCAAAGATGAAAAAGAGAAGAATTAGAGCTAGGGTTTGAAGGAAATCAAAGTTTCTTCCTCAATTTCTTTAAAGAATCATCCTAATGTATGGTGGCTTTTCATCTATGGGTAGCTTTCACCCATAGAGTCCTTTCAAAACTTGATTTCAAAGCTCTCAATTTCCCCAAAAGTTAGAGTTTCAATCTAAGTCATGGATTCACTTTCAAAACTTTTTCAATGGTTGATTTATGATGGATTATGATTGAATTGATGATTATTGATGGTTTATGATGAATCCCCCAAATAACAAATGAATCCCCCATATTACTAAATTGTGATTTCATGATGTGAGTTGATTGATTGTAGAAGCATGTCAATTGATTATGTCTATATTGATTGAGTTTATTGA
>JAJOOR010014475.1:0-19890 GCA_036250505.1 Solanum acaule | reverse complement strand
TAGCCCTACGGGCCTAGCTCATATTGACGGCTCTATCCTCACCTACAACTCCAACGCATCAAAAATTAAATTTATTTTTTACTACCCTGGCCCCCAACCCCACCCCGGCCCCACCACTACCCCCCTACCAGCTCCCACTCTCCGGCCCCTTCTTTAAAAAATAATTTATTTTCAGAAAAAAATATTTTTTTTTCTTATCCCACCCAACCCCACCCTCTCTACCCCGATTACCTACGCCTCAGAAAAATATTAATATCATTTTTTTTCGATGAATGCACTTTTTTTTTCATCTATGACTGTTGAGTATCTAATTCATTTAAAAAAGGGAAAATGCTCAAATATGTCATTGAAGTATTGGAAAAGGCTCATTTATGCCATCCGTTAAGAATTTGGCTCATTTATGCCATTATCGTTATAGAAAAGGTCCATTCATGCCACTCCTTCATTAACGGAATCCATATCCAGATTTTCAAAACCATTAATGTGACATGGCCTCTTATTAGAGGTCCACGTCACCAATATAAAATCAGGTCATTTAATTAAAATAAAAACAAAAACCCAAACTCATTGACATAAAACCCAACCCGATCCACATGCTAAAGTAAAAAACTCTTTTAGCTATAATCACACTTCATTAAATTCCCAATTTCCCAAGATCCCACCATCGTTGTGATCAATGTAAAACCACCGCAATATGAATTTATTTATGATTTTTTTTTTGTTATCTGTAGTTGCAGAAACAGAGGAAGAAGAAGATATAAAAATGGAGAAAGAAGGAGTGGATCAGCTACTAGGGAAAACCGTGGAGAACAAAGAAAACAATTTAAAAGGAAATATTGAAGGAATTCCAAAGGAAACTCATATGGAGTTGAATATTGGGGGAAAAAATTGAATCTTGAAAAAGTTCAATGGGTTACTGGTGGAGAATTTATAGTTTTATTATCCTTTCATGCGTTGCCGGATGGAGAACAAAGTATTAGTTGTGGTTTTTTACTTTGGGGTATGGGTCGGCTTTGGTTTTATGTTAATGGATTTTGGGTTTTTGTTTTTATTTTAATTAAATGACCTGATTTTATATTGGTGACATGGACCTCTAATAAGAGGCCATGTCACATTAATGGTTTTGAAAATCTGGATATGATTCCGTTAATGAAAGAGTGGCATGAATGGACCTTTTCTATAACGGTAATGGCATAAATGAACCAAATTCTTAACGGATGGCATAAATGAACCTTTTCCAATCATATTTGAGCCTTTTCCCTTTAAAAAATAATAATTTAAATAGATACTCATATAAATTGCTTATTCTGCCACCCTTAATTTCGATGCATATTTAGTTTTTTATCCTGTAAAATTATTAATGTTTATTAACGGAAAAAATATATATAAAAGTCCAACAGTTATGAATGCTTTCATTGTTCCACCTTCCAAAATGTTACAAATAGTTTTTTAGTTCATTCAGACGTATCAATAATGTTGGACAATAAATTTACATTTTCAAAAATGAATTCCTCATTGTGTTATTCATTCTAGTAAGGACCAAACATATAAATCAATGAGAATAAGAATAATAAAGTAAAAGAAAAAAGAAGATTTCTTATTCCTCAAGAGTAATATACAGATTTGAGGTATATTTAGATATGAATTATAATGCAAAAAAATCCTTTATTTATAGGGAAAAACTAACTTGATTTTCAACTATGATTCCTTACTTTTCTCCAAAGAAATTTCGACATTAACTATAATACAAATATGTTTTACAACAGCTTAACTATTTTTAATGAATAAATCTTTTATTATCCAAAAAAAAATCTTCGTTATTGTTCTTTATTATTTACTTCGTCCTTTTCAAAATAAGTGAATTGTTGAGACAATGCACATCATTGAGAAAAAAAGTTTAGGACATAAATTGAACATTACTTTCCATTTTTCCTTTTTAGTTATTCTCAAACTATTCTTGAAAATATAAAATAATTTAAAGTAAAATTATCAATATGAACAATTAGCTCTTTCGAAATTATAACCTAAAAAATTATAAATAAAAGAGAAAATAGAAGAAATTTTAACAACTCTCTTAAACATTAAGCTATTTACTTATTTTAAACTGTAAAAGAAGTCCAACTTGATAACTACATAAGATAAAACAATCACTTCTTTATATCCCCAACTATAAAAGCCACTTCCTAACTTTTTTAAAGCATTATTTTTTTGGTCAAACATTTTTAAAGCTAAATTTGTCTTTGTAAAGACATTTTTCAAGGAAAAGTTATAAGTATCTATTTCATTTATTATATATATATACCAAGCAAATTTGAAGTGTTCCATTTAATAAACTATCGTACGTAAGAGACAAAAAAACCTATTATTCAACGTTAGGTTCCTTTTGTCAATTCTTTTAGACGGTTACTTAAATTTACATAAAATTGAATAAATAGATATATGTATTTTATGTGGTATTGTATATGACAATGAAACCTACATAGTATCTTATGTGTATTATGTCACGTAGAACTTATGTGTATATATTTAATTTTATACAAATTCAAATGTCTATTTGTGTAAGTTGAAGTATATAAATATGAAATGAGACCAAGTTAAAATGTATAGTGATGGAAAATTTACCTAAATATACAATTTATTTTATTATATTCTTTAAAATTCCATACCAATTTTTTTTTTTAAAACTACAAAAATCTCTACTTTACGTAATGTATCAGTCGGACATCACTTTACGCAATGTATCGGTCGGACACATCACTTTACCCGATGTACTGATGTATCAGTCAGATACATCACTTTGCGCGATGTATCAGTCAGATACATCACTTTACAATGTAGTGGAACGTACGTGATGTGTCGGGACATTACTCTACGCGATGTATCGGTCGGATACATCACTTTACACGATGTATCAGGACGTTGAGTGGTGTATTCGAAACTGAGATGCGATGTATTAGGACTTTGAGGGATGTATCCCAAACTAAGACACGATATATTAGAACGTTTTGGGATGTATCCAGATTCCACCAAATTTAAGGAATTTTTATAATTTGGAAAATGGTAGGAATATAATAACACTATGAAATTTGTGTAAAATTGTATCTTTTTGTATATCAGTTCAACATGGGTCGAGTAATATAAAACGGACGGAATATATTTCCTTCACTATAAATATGGCTTTTGTCGGCTTTCACAGTACTCAGTCTCCACACAGAGTGTGCTGTTAGATGAAAATAGATAGAGAGCTCACAAAAATGGCGACGAAAACAGTGTGTGTAACAGGAGCTTCAGGCTACATAGCTTCATGGCTAGTCAAATTTTTGCTGCAGCGTGGTTATACTGTTAAAGCCACTGTTCGCGATCCGAGTTTGTACTCTTATCCCTCTCTGTAAAAAAAAAGAGTTCATTTTTCCTTGAACAGAATTGTGAAAAATGGATTTATGAAGTTATCTGATCATTTGTGATTTTTGTGTTTTCATCGCATATGAACATTTGAATGATTTGATGTTCAATTTCTGTAATGTTTGTATTTTTTTTTAGATAAGCTAGGGCTAATTTTTTAAAGTTTTTTTTTTGAGAATGACTGGTTTGATAATTTTATATTGTTTGATTATTGGATGTTAATTACAATCAACAACAACATACATACAAGGTGGGATCGGAGAGGGTAGAATATAGAGGGATCTTAGCTTGTAGATGTAGAGAGGCAATTTCAGAAATAGCTATGTAATGTAGTAATTTATTTAGTGTGGAGTTAGACTAAGATGGTTTGTTTATGCCCTAAACGTGTAGATAAAGCGAAACTGATTGTAAGCTAGTTTGACCCTGTTTAGTGCTTTTATTATTGTGTTCTATAAATGTACTTTTTTTAATTATTATTTGAAATCCACCTGCAGGAGATCATTTGTGATCTTTTTTATTTTCATGGCATACACACATTTGAGTGATTTGGTGTTCAATTTGTGTAGTTTTAGTTCATTTTAATTTGAAGAGTACTAGACGTTCGAGAACACTCCAATTGTTGATATTTATGCTTTGCTTTCGCCTTTCTATTTTTTTTTTTAATTCTACTGTTGAAATAGTTTTCTGAGAATGACAGGTTTAATAATATTATAGTATTTAATTGTTGGTAAGAACAACAATACCATACTTGGTGTAATCGCACAATGTACACTTTTACTCGTACCCAGTGGCGGAGCCACCTTATTCTCAGGGGTTCATCTGAACCCCTTCGGTGGAAAATTATACTATTTATATATGGTTAAAATAATTTTTTAGGTATATATAGTAGATGTCGAACCCCCTTCGGCTATTTTGTGTGTCTATTTCTTCAGATTTTGAACCCCTTATTGAAAAACCTGACTCTACCACTGCTCGTACCTTGTAGAAGTAGAGAGGCTTGACTTAAAATCTGATGTAATAATTCTTTTAGTATTGAGTTAGCATAGGATTGTTTGATTATGCCCTAAATGTGTAGATAAAGCGAAAGTGTTTGTAAGCTAGTTTGACCCTACTTAGTGCTTTTATATTGTGTTCTATTAATGTTATAGTTTTTTTTTAAATTTGAATCCACCTGCAGATGATCAAAAAAAGGTAGATCACTTGACATCCCTGGATGGAGCTAAGGAGAGACTCCACTTGTTCAAAGCAGACCTACTGGAAAAAGGTTCCTTTGATGCTGTTGTTGAGGGGTGTGAAGGCGTTTTTCATACAGCATCTCCTTTTTACCTTGTAGTCAAGGATCCACAGGTTCCTCACTCAATTTTCTTGATTAATATGGTTTTGACCTATGTTGCTGAGACTCTAAAAATGTCCCCTGGTGCATGTTGGGTACTTCAAAACTAGTGCATTTTGGAGGATCTGACACGGGTGTGACAACATTTTTGAAGAATCTTAGCAACATAGGTTTTGATATCTACCATTGCTAGCTTACTCTGTTGGAAATTCATAGTTAGTCTTGTTGTGGCCTTCCTTTGTTATTCACTAATTTCTGTTCTTTCTGCTATTTATACCGAAGTTACTTTTCAAATTGTTATGGTACTTCTCTGTCCCAATTTAGGTGGCAGGTCTTTTCTTATTTTATCCCAAAAAGAATGTCAACTTCCTACATTTAAAAATGATTTCAAATCTAGAATTTCTGTTTTATCCTTTAATGAGTTGATTTATCATCACACAAGTGTCTAATGCTTGTGTTAGATTACAAGTTTCAGATATTTTCATTTCTTTCTTAAACTTTGAGCCCGCTCAAACAGAACCACATAAATTTGGACGTAGAAATATTATCTAGATGAAGGAGTTATCCTACCGAGTACTATTTTCTGATTACTACCTACTTTATGCACGTGACAGTCAATATCTACTTGATATGTCTTCACATAAAGGATACTGAGAAAAGTGCTCCAGTTTCCTGATAAAACTGTTGCCACTGAATTCACTTTGTAAAATCTTTTCGTAGTGTATACAGACACAGAAAGACTTAAAATGTCGATTGGACTTGGGAGTTAAATAGTTGAGCAAGAGCTATCTAAGCAATATGCCTTGAAGCCTTGATGAGGATATTAAAGCGCACCTCAAGCGGAGCGAAGTGCTCAACACGTTTGAGCCTTGTTTCAGGGCCGAAGTTTTCCTATGACAACATTGAGCTATAGTACTGTATTTGAAGATACTGTCTTGAAGGCTTACTGTTGTTCACCTTTATTAGTTAAATGTAAGAAAATCTTACCTATGAAACGGGCGGTAGTCATCTTGGATCTGTTGGTCGTATTTCTCTGTTCTAGTTTTTGGTTTTTCCATCTGTTGATGTAATGGATTAGCCTATTGTTAACGTGCAGACAGAGATGATTGATCCTGCACTGAAGGGGACACTTAATGTTCTTGAATCAGTTGCGAAGACACCATCTGTTAGAAGAGTGGTTTTGACATCATCTGTTGCAGCAGTTGCTTTCAATGGCAAGCCAAGAACCCCTGAAGTGGTGGTTGATGAAACATGGTGGTCAGATCCTGACTTTTGCAGAGAATCACAGGTGCTTTACTTGACTTTTCATTTTCCATCTGCTGCGCCGTTGTTTCATAATCTGTTGAGCAATACAAAATAGAACTACTTGACAACTAGTGCTAATCTCTTTATTTTGGATTGAATCTACACAATATTTTTGATATTTTCTTCGGGTTGCTAACTCAACGGTAGAGTACTCGGCTTTCTAGTCCAGTGGTCAAGTGCATTGCTTCTCTAGTAGAAGTTGGGGGTTTGACGCCATTGTGATATCTTAGTTTTGCAAACTTTTTAGTCTGATTTGAACTGAATGTTTTTTTATTACAAAATCCACCAGACATGGTTTAGGATTGTATTTTTTCTTTTGGCTAAAATGATCGAAATTCTCCAATATTATATGGAAGTATTTATGGCAGAGGGAACTGATGGTAAAGCTCCACTGTCACAAACTTCCAGGTTTGAAATTTGAACACAGTTGAATTCAGTTCTAGTATCAGCTGAATAGTCCATTTCGTTTAACAATTAAACCATTTATTTATTCTATCAAAGAAGTTATGTAAAGTGTTCCATTTACACACATTCTTGTCGAAACATTTAAATCAGAAATGCTCATTATAATCATCTTAACTGGTGCTCAATCAATTCTGTTTTAGATTTCACATATTAAACTTTATTCTGCTATTTTCTGTCAAGTATCTTTATACTCTACTCTTCTTTTGATGACATTAGACACTACTCTTCTTTTGGGGGAGATCCTGGTGATAGCTCTTTTTGGGGGTTTTGGAGCTAATTATGGACTTATCTTTTGTTGCTTTTACCAGCTCTGGTATGTGCTTTCGAAGACATTAGCTGAGGATGCTGCGTGGAAGTTTGTGAAAGAGAAAGCTTTCGATATGGTTACAATAAACCCTGCAATGGTTATAGGCAGTTTGTTACAACCAACACTTAATACAAGTGCTGCTGCCATCTTACAATTGCTAAATGGTATTCTTTATCTTAAAGCAGCTGATTTGTTTTTGATCTCGTCATCTGAACTTAGTTGTTTTATTTTTGTCCCGTTCATGTTACTACAATATGTTGGAATTCATTGGTAAAGTTTCATTTCGCTTTACTGCAGGTTCTGAAACATACCCAAATTCTACATTTGGTTGGGTTCATGTGAAAGATGTCGCCCTCGCGCATATTCTGGCATTTGAAAACCCTTCAGCTAATGGTAGATATTTAATGGTGGAGTCAGTTGCACACTACTCTGAGATAGTAAAGATATTACGCGAGCTTTACCCTACAATGAAGCTTCCAGAAAAGTAAGTTTCTTCTACGTGTAATATCTTTGTGAAATGTGCATCTTTGATTTTGACGTGCCTTGTTTCTCAAGTACATAAAGTTGAGTGACTAGTAGCTGATTTCATATGGTTTACTTGAAATTGTTTTCTTGGCTCAAAGTTTTCGGTTAAACTCTCCAGGTGTGCTGATGATAAGCCATTTACGCCAACGTACCAGGTTAACGTTGAAAGAGCCAAAAAATTGGGTATTGAATTCATTCCCTTGGCTGAAAGCCTCAAGGAAACTGCTGAAAGCTTGAAAGAGAAGAAGTTTTACTGAAATGCATAGCCTTATTGTGAATGAATCTGCAAATTCTAAAGAACGTGCTTATGTACCTTCATGTTTTACTAAAACCTTTGGTATTATATCGTTTTGTGATCCGCAACTTTAATGGTGTCGTCAAGTGTAAACGTTTTGTGTATGTAGTAGAATCGTATCTTTGATCGATGTGATCTTTTGTGTTTGGAGGTTACAAGTGTTTGTGCATTTGGCTTTTGGCTTGTTGTTTATGTTTTGTGCAAGATCTGTACCAGGATGGTTCTGTATGTTTTTCTTCTCGTTTTAATAATGGTGTAACGGTCGACATGGCCGCATTTCAACTATTTCACGGGATACCTGCTATCTCAACTAGCATAGAAACTGGTATCATATTTCACTTGATACCCCCACCCTTCTATCCGAGCTATTTTAAATTGGAATAAATATGAAGTGTTGACGGTGCATAAACAACTAAGTCAGTTTTTAATTGTTAATTGCATGGTTTTACATATTATTTAGCAGAGGAATATATTCTTGCAAGAATTTAGAGTAGTTGAGCTGCAAAGTACGGAATGAAATGTCTATTTTTGGTATAGGGGTTAAAAGTAAAACGAAATGGATGAAGTACAAATGATGCATTTATTTCTATAATTTATTTTATTACTTGTTATCGTAGAGATATATATGAGTCATTTTGTAACGATATGAATATATGTGAGCTGATTTTATAACAAAAAGAATCTATATATATATATATATATATATATAAAGGAGAAACATAGAGAAGATAATGTGGCACCTCTCTATGATCTCCATTCTCATTTTTCTCTTTTTTTTGGCCTTTTTTCATATTTAAAATATTTAATTTATTGTAAAAGTACTATTTATTATAAATAAACATTATATTAATGAAGGAACATCTATGTATATCAGAGACTCTTCACATGTCAAATATTTTTTTATATTTATATTATATAAAAAAGAAAAATGACAATCACTACTCCTCTATTTATTTTATTTTTTAATGTACAAAATTGAATGTCTAAAAATTTACTACTCCACTCAATTCCCATAATTGAAAAATTAAAAGTCTCATCATCTTCTTTTTCTTTTTTTTTTGTCTTGTGGGTATTTTGCACCATTATGTGTAATAAACTCACACCTCCACCACCTCCTCTTTTATCTTCCACACCCCTTAATCTTCCGACATTCTCAAGAATTAATGTCATGTTTATTGTCATCTCTTTATATATCTTTATGTAACAATATAAATAGAAGTCTTGAGGATTATGTTATGCACTTGAAGATTTGAGAAACACTTGAATATACTTGGAAGAATAAGAAAATTCGTTTATCTTATCTCTCTACATTTTTTTGTCTACTTTCTTACTTATATTTATTACTTCTTTAGCTTAATTTGAAATATGTTTTGATTCTTGAATAGTCACATCTAATTGCATTTACCTTCTAGACTAGAAAAGATGTATTAATACTTTGTATTTGTTTAATGTAATTATATACGATGAAATTTATTGTCTCCCAATAAGTATGAGATTTGTTACAAACGAATTTAAAGAGACAAAAATCTACGTGTAGACTTCTGTTATTAAATATTAATTTTGTTATGAAGCTGCATTTTCAAGGTAATAATTTGCCCACTTCTTTCTATTTTGATTGTTTTGGAAGTAGTATAAATATGCAATAGTGTGAAAAATGTTTTGGAGTTTCAAAAATATAATACTTTTTAAGTACTTTATTTTTTATTTCCTTTTTTCAGTTTGTCTTTGATTCATTTAGTTGAAGAAAAAAATGACAATGGTTTAAATTATCTTTATGTCCAATGCGGTGGGCAGAAAAAGTAAACCTACACTAAGGTATAAAAAACATTTTATTCTTTGCCTTTTTTTTCTCTTTTATTCAATATAAATACATAATTATTTTATACTTTTAATTTAAGATTTTGATATGTATTTATACTTCCGAATGCAATAACTTTGAGTAGGTGATTGTTTCCTATGTTAAATTCAGACTTTAATGTGTGAGTTTTCTTCATGCAATATATGCTCTTCCTTTGCCTTTATTTTTTTTTCTTAAATAATTTCTTTGTAATTTTTCATGATCTATAATTATTTTCCATCAATTCTTTTGACTTTATAAATTTTCATCAAATGATATGAGTGATATAAATTTATATTATATTAATCTCATAATATTTTTTTCTAAAAAATCTTAATTTCTTTCCATGTGTTCTTTTATAATACTTAAAAACATTTTTTTTCAATAAAAAAACTTAATTTTTTCATTCGATTTTCAAGAAGAGGAAGGAAAAAATCTAACAATACAAAAAAGATCAAAAGACGAATGATTTCAGGAAGAAAAAATAATTGTCAAGACAAAAATAATGACAACTCTACCACCATCCAAATCATCATGGTCTTAAAGCTTGACTTGTATTAGAAAGGTTATGCCAACACATTTTTAGTTAATTAATAAGGCATTAGAAAGGCTATACCAACACATTCTTAATTAATTAATGAGGCCAAATATATGCATTGACAATTTTAAATATTTTTAAGTTAACGCATAATTTTATATAGATAGGAATAGACAAGATGATATAATACCTCTTTATGAAATAAATATTATTCGCACCCTTCTTTCATTTAACATTTTAATTGTGAAATAAATTGGACACATGATAAAAAAATTGAAGATTGAAAACATGATTTAATATTCATTCAAAAACATTGGTACTTAATATTTATAATAAAATGTTCAATGTAAATTTACAAGGAATACGAGAAAATGGGTGAGGTGAAAAGATTGTAATTCATATGAATTTGCAATGTTAATTGAAATTCAATAAATATATTTACATAAATTTATGTTTAAGAAAATGTAATAAATGGTCTTATGAAGTGGCTTTTAAATTTTTGTAGCATCTTTTTTTTTTTTCATGTTTGTTTTGACTTATTTCAATATGATAATTCAATTCAATTTATTTTATTAATACGTCATACAATTCCTATACTAATTTGGATTATTAGCTTATATACCAAGTTAATGAAGCATAATATTTTTTTCATTGTTTTTTCTAAAAATTCTCAAATAGATTGAACATATTATTTTCGCTATAGTATTACTTTGTGTATTATGAGTTTTGAAAATTTAAAAAACTTAATAACTTAATAAAAAAATTTGAACATCGCTATATTTACACCTACACTCAAATGAATAACAACATTTCATGAAACATCTTCAATTCATGAATCCAAAATATTAGAGTGGTGAGTATGAGTAGAAAACTAATGAAAGTTTGTTTAGTTTATATTCTTTTTTGAGTGATATAATAAAGTATGTTTTTTTGAGAAATTTTTGATATCATATTTTCATTTAATTATCTCTTGAGTAGCAAAAACTAAATATATATAAATAACCTGGGTGGACAAATATATAGTCAAAAAGCCTATCAAAAAGCTATTTTTATAAATATTTTTTTTAATATTTGGTTAAAACAAAATATAAATAAAGTTTGATTCGAATTTTCATGGTCAAATTAATATTCAAATAAAGTAAAAAAATTCGGAATTTCTTGTTATACCCCATTTTAACTCGAGGTTCAAACGGTGTACAACATATTGGTAATTTCCAAATTAATAACTAACTTAAGAAGTCGCCACCTAAAGTTATGGTGAATTAGGACACCTAATTAAATATTTAACAAAGTATTACTAAAATGACTCCAATTATGGTCTACTAAACTTATGTGATTCTAGGTAAGAGTTCTAATTTATCCTAAAGGGAAGGGGTAAGGCATCCTTTAAGATCTGTTTTAACTGGCCAAACTTAGGTTAATTAAATTTAAAAGAAATATATGAATGCCAAAGATTAAGTAATTGAGTAACCAAGTTGGAAAATATTTTTTATTTTAAAGCTCTTTTTACAATTTATTAGAATGAAAAAGGTTTTAGAAAGAGTAATTTCTTTAGATCAATTTAGACAAATCCATGGCTAAAACAAGGGTAATTAAAAAATAGACATTTGCTCATTAACCGACAAGATGCTCCCTTTAGAAAAAGTTTTAGAAAAATAAGAGTTTAGAACAAAATATTTTCTTTGTTGAAAGACATTGCCAAGTTTGACCAAAACTTAATAAATTAGTGAATTTTAAAGTGATGCAAAGGGGAGTGTTTAAAAAAAAGTTTGCCAAATGAAATTCACAAAAGCTAAAGTAACTATAAAGGTTTGTATCTAACTAAATATAAAGGTTTGTATCTAACTAAATGTACCCAGACCCAAACATCTATATTAAGTTACCTATTTGGGAATTCAAAAATAAGAACATATTCAAGTCACATAAGCAAGTATAACATGTAAAGAAAAACACGTAAACAGATATATAATGCAAAATGTAAGTAGTCATAAGTGACTCCAAGAAAGGACCACTTGTTTTGCTTGCAATTTCGAATGATCAAAGATGTAGTGAAGACTCCATGTGCAGGTGTGAGGATAACGTCAAGTCTATAAGACTTGAAATTTGCTAGTCTTGAGTCAAGACTCAATTTTGCTCCAAAGTGTTCATGCAAATAAAGAGAGGGTAAAAATATTAGTAAGATAATCAACTTTAAAATGATATCGAATAAACTAACTATGAAGCCAAGTAAAATCATACCATAAATATACTATTATACCATTTTATGATTAACGACTTATTAACCGAACTCAAAGCAAATAAGCTACAACACAAAACTAATTCTCAAATTCATCCAAATTAAGCTAAAAAAAATAAAATTACTTTTATGACAAAAAGAAACCAAATCATGATCCTTCAATATTCTTACACAATCAATGTTAGATAATAAGAAAAAATTGTGCAACTGTATCCACTAAATGGAGAATAGGAGAGGGGCTTAAACTCAAGTCCATAGACCATATGTAGTAATATAGAACAGAATTACGGGCAGCATTAGTGTCATAATGTGTTTACACTTCACTACCTAATTCCCAAGTACACAAAAAATGGAAAACTAACTTCTTTAAACACATTTTCACATAACAAAACAAAGGCTGCAAATGTTTGACAATATAAAGGCACCAAATGAACAATCAACTAATAACCAAAATTGATTTCATGCGAAACTTAAAATGGAACCATTCTATAGTTCAGAACGTCTAAAACATGACAAGTAGCTTCAAATCGCAAAGAAGACACGAATGCATTTTCTTAACACTACTTCCGGTATAGCTAAAATAAACAAAAATCACTCTTGGGTCTCGACACATAAATTTCGAAGAGCATTCATACACACACAAAGAAATTTACAGATTATATTTTGTAGGTATTAGGATATAAGAGTCAATCTACTTACAGTAATTTTACAATCAAAGGTTACATTTTTAAGGAAAAACACAAAATCTGCAACTTATTTATCAACCAAAACAAAACAAAATTAAGTCCTGTAAGCATGTTTTTATCTAATAACTTATGGGCTGAAATTTCTTAGCATATGCAGACACCAAACAATAAGCAACTTGGAGCAAAAAAGAACTGATGGTTTCCTAGTCATAAAACTAAAAATTCTTGTAAGTTCAAAACGTCTGAAACATAAAGGGAGCACAAACTCATCTTTGTACAGATCTCAAACAAGACACAAACTCATTTTTCAACACTTCCTTTATTGCAACTAAACAAAGCAAGAATCAGTCTGGACATAATTTTTTTTTTTAGAGCAACATAACACTCTAAATCATAGTAACAAAGCAGAGGAAAAAGAAAAGAATGTCACCTTTTGTAGGGCAGTGAACGGGGCTGCTGCGATCAAATGTCTATATTCGAACAATAACAAACTCGAGCAAACTTGAAACTTGAGTTTCGGTCGAGGTCGAAAGAAGAATGCAAAGGCAATATTTTAGAGAAGAAAATAGTAGTTAAACAATAGTATGGTGCAATGGAAAAACTTCTTAAAAAATGAATGTCAAGCCTTCTATGGAGGCTGAAAAATCTCCTCTTTTGGCGGGATTCAAAAGAGTGAAGGAGCCGTTTGAATTCAAAATCAAATCCCTGAGCTTATTCCTTCAGAAATCGCAGAAGTCTTTAGCATTTTCCCTTGACCAAATTAAAGAAGAGAGATGAGAATAGGAGAGAGAGCTAGTGGAGTTGTCGAGGCTTGCATAGAATTGGAATGGATGGTATCTGCCATTTTGAAGATCGCTGGAGTTTTGCTGAAAGAGGAAACTATCGATAGAAGACAAAGGAGCAGCTGCTGCTAGTTGAAAAGATATGGCTTAGGGCTTGAATTAATTTTGGGCCGAAAATTGGGAAATTTATTTTTATGGGCTGACCAATTTGGTCCGTTATTGTCGGGTTTTTGGGCTGAATTTAATGGCCTTTTTCTTTCTTCTTTTAAATTATTTTGGGCTTCTAATATAATATATATTATGATATGATAACAACTAAGAATTTACATAGTAAAAATATTGCTAATATAAAATATGTATACAAAATATTGACCTATAATTAATTTAATAAATTGGAAACTAGAAATAAGATGATGACAATTGATTATTTAAGAAAAGAGGTGTAAAAGTGATAATAGTCATTTCGATAATAAAATATATAATTTTAGTAGATAAATAGTTGCGAAAAAGGATAATTTGATGAGTTATTAAATTAGAAGCTCGAAAACAATGAATTGGAAGAAAGGAGGATCAAAATTGGGTGTCAACATTTCTTACGACCAAACGGGTGGTGTAATTTTTTTTTAATTTCGCGCGGATAAGTTCCCTAATTATATAAGAGCTTGTAACAAGATATATCAGATCTAAAACACAAAGTTAAGAATAAATCAATCCATTTCCGTTCGTTTATTTTAACAAACTAAAAAGAAAAGAATTTTTTTAATTTATTTTATTTTTTACATATTTTGAAAATTATTTCCAATGAAAATTCAATTTCTAAATATGACAATACGACACCACTAATATAGTAGAAAATACTTGGAAGCTCTTCTCCCTGCAAAGAATATAAGAGTTCCCATAGAACTGCAAATACAAGAAGAGGTGAAGAGTTCCCATAGTTCGCGATCCCAGTTTGTACTCTTTTATCTCTTTCAAAATACTGAAAATGAATTTGGTCCTCATTGTGTTATTAATTCTAGTAAGGACCAAATATATAAATCAATGAGAATAAGAATAATTAATAAAGTAAAAGAAAAATGAAAGACTTCTTATTCCTCAGGAGTGATATATACGTTTGAGATATGAATTATAATGCAGAAAAATCCTTTATTTATAGGGAAAAACTAACCTGATCTTCAACTAAGATTCCTTAGTTTTAATTTCTCCAAAGAAATCTCTGATATTCACCTTAATATAAATATGTTTACAAAATCTTAACTATTTTTAATGAATAAATCTTTTATTATCCAAAAAAAATTCTTCGTTATTGTTCTTTATTACTTCATCCATTTCAAAATAAAAATGAATAAAATCTCGACTCGACTCATAATTTAAATGAATTAAAATGAATTACAAATGAACAATATGAGTAAATATAGATATTCATGTTATAATAAGGATCATGCTAAAAGCTTCAAAAGCAAAATCTCTTACCTCACTCTTCATTCCTCACCCACAAAAAAAAATTAGAACTTTTAAAACTTATCTTTTTATCACCCCCACCCCTCTCCCGGCACCCAACCCCCCTGCCTGTACACCCTCCACCTAGAGCTGTTAATATGGACTGACTTATCCTATCCTGACTAAGTCATACATGTTTTGAAATTTGACGGGTCTCGCCGAGTTGACTTATTTTTCTTGTGGGCTAGAAATTGGTCAACCTAACCCACAAGTACATGGGCTACATGTTGTGCCGGGCCAATTCACTTTTTTTTAAAAGTATATTTTTATATTTTTTTAAATCAAATTATAATTAAAAAATATTATCATAAATATCGACAAAACAATATTACATGTGTTAGTGCTACTATTTTTTTAAATCATTACACGTGATAGTATTACTACTTGTTAATCAAATTCACAAATAAAATTATCTTTAGAATATTTATTAAGTTTGATTTCAAGTAAAAGTAAAAATAACTATATAGAAATATTAACTTAATTTTTTTTAATGATCACAATAAAACACAAAAAAATATGACATTGTTTCATCCATAAAAAAGTGATAAATGAACTTCTTAGAAAAATTTCATAAACTTATGGTGTATCTACCGCCAAAACATCACCTTCATTAAGCACATTTGAATTAACTTGTGGTAGGTTGTCTTAACATCTTCATTTTCATCACTAGATTATAAGAAAATGGAAAATACCAAGAGAAGATGACTACCGGTAAATAAGTTACGGTCTACATGGAGATTTCCTAGAAATTTTAGGGATATTTTTTTTATGTATTGCGTAACTACATATTTTATAAACATAATTTATATTTAAAATTTTATATTATTTTTGAGTTTGAAGTTTTGTTATTTTTAATACTCTATTTTAATTTTATTTCTTAATTGATTTTTATTTGGTCCACGGGCCAGTCCTACTCATATTTTTCAAGCCCCACAAATTAGCAGGTCTATTCAAGCAGAGCTAAAAAGCTCTAATGGACTCCAAAAATCTTAGCTCAACCCTATTAAATCACGAGTTAGGACAGACCAACCCAACGGACCTAGTCTATATTGACGGCTCTACCCTCACCCCCAACTCCAGCGCCTCAAAAATTAAATTTATTTTTTACTAACCAGAGCCCCCAACCCCACCCCGACCCCACCACTACCCCCAATACCAGCCCCCACTCTCCAGCCCTTTCTTAAAAAAATAATTTATTTTCAGAAAAAGAATTAGATTTTTTTTCCTTATCCCACCCAACCCCACCCTCTCTACCCCGATTATCTACACTTAAAAAAATATTAATATAATTTTTTTTTGGATGAATACACTTTTTTAGCTATTTTATTCATTTAACTATCCACTTTTAAATGAATATTATGACTTTGACTTACTTTTTATTCATTTTAAATGAGTTGAGTATCTAATTCATTTAAAATGAGTAATTTAAATAGATACTCATATAAATTGCTTATTCTGCCACCCTTAATTTCGATGCATGTTAGTTTTTTATCCAGTAAAATTATATATATAGGAATAATGTTTATTAACGGAAAAGAATATATAAAAGTCCATCAGTTATGAATGCTTTCATTGTTCCACTTCCAAAATATTACAAATAGTTTTTTAGTTCATTCAGACATATCAATAATGTTGGACAATTTACATTTTCAAAAATGAATTTGGTCCTCATTGTGTTATTAATTCTAGTGAGGACCAAATATATAAATCAATGAGAATAAGAATAATAAAGTAAAAGAAAAATGAAGACTTCTTATTCCTCTGGAGTGATATACAGGTTTGAGGTATATTTAGATATGAATTATAATGCAGAAAAATCTTTTATTTATAGGGAAAAACTAACTTGATCTTCAACTAGGATTCCTTACTTTTCTCCAAAGAAATTTCGACATTCACTATAATACAAATATGTTTACAACATCTTAACTATTTTTAATGAATAAATCTTTTATTATCAAAAAAAAACTCTTCATTATTGTTCTTTATTACTTACTTCATCCATTTCAAAATTAGTGAATTGTTGAGACAATGCATATCATTGAGAAAAAAATAAGTTTAGGACATAAATTGAACATCACTTTCTATTTGTACCCTTTTAATTATTCTCAAACTATTCTTAAACAAATAAAATAATTTAAAGTAAAATCATCAATATGAACAATTCACTGTCTTAAAATTATAACCTAAAAAATTATAAATAAATGACAAAAATGGAAGAAATCTTAACAACTCTCTTAAACATTAAGCTATTTACTTATTTTAAATTGTAAAAAAAGTCCAACTTGATAACTACATAAAATAAAATAATCACTCTTTTATATCCCCAACTATAAAAGCCACTACCTAACTTTTTTAAAGCTAATTTTGTCTTTGTAAAGACATTTTTCAAGGAAAAGTTATCTCTATTTCATTTATTATATATACCAAGTAAAATTGAAGTGTTCCATTTAATAAACTATCGTACGTAAGAGACCAAAAAACCTAATATTCAACGTTATGTTCCTTTTGTCCATTTCTCGGGAGATATACTTAAATTTGTATAAAATTAAATAAAATAAATACACATGTTTTATGTGGTATCTTATATAAAAATGTGAAGCCTACATGGTGTCTTATGTATATTATGCCACGTAGAACTCATGTATATATATTTAATTTTATACAAATTCAAGTGTCTATTTGTGTAAGTTGAAGTATAAAAATATGAAATGAGACCAAGTTAAGAAGTATATTGATGGAAAAATTACCTAAATATACAATTTATTTTATTATATTCTTTAAAATTCCACACCATTAAAAAAAAAACTACAAAAATCTCTACTTTACGTGATGTATCAGTCAGATACATCACTTTACGCAATGTATCGATCGGATACATCACTTTACCCGATGTGCCGGTCAAATACATCACTTTACGATGTAGTGGAACGTACACGATGTATTGAGACGTTACTCTACGCGATGTATCGGTCGGATACAACACTTTATATGATGGATCAGGACGATGTAGTGGAACGTACATGATGTATCGGGACGTTACCCTACGCGATGTATCAATCGGATACATCATTTTATACGACGTATCAGGATGTTGAGTGATGTATTCGGAACTGAGATGCGATGTATCAGGACTTTGATGGATGTATTCGAAACTGAGACGCGATGTATTAAAATATTTTAAGATGTATCCAGATTCCACCAAATTTAAGGAATTTTTGTAATTTTAAAAAGAATAATGATAAAATATAATTAAATTTGTGTAAAATATCTCTCTCTATATATATATATTATACTTTAATAAAATTGTATATATCAGTTCAACACGAGACGAGTAATATAAAACAGAAGGAAAATATTTCCTTCCCTATAAATATAGCTTTTGTCGGCTTTCACACCGCTCAGTCTCCACACAGAGTGTGTTGTTAGGTGGAAATTGATAGAGAGAGCTCACAAAATGGCGACGAAAACAGTGTGTGTAACAGGAGCTTCAGGCTACATAGCTTCATGGCTAGTCAAATTTTTGCTTCAGCGTGGTTATACTGTTAAAGCCACTGTTCGCGATCCCAGTTTGTACTCTTATCCCTCTCTGTAAAAAAAAGGTTCATCTTTCCTTGAACAGAATTGTGAAAAATGGATTTCTGAAGTTATCTGATCATTTGTGATCTTTTTGTTTTTTCATCGCATATGAACATTTGAATGATTTGATGTTCAATTTCTGTAATTTTAGTATTTTTAGATAAGCTAGGGCTAATTTTTTTAAGTTTTTTTTTTTTGAGAATGACTGGTATGATAATTTTATATTGTTTGATTATTGGATGTTAATTACAATCAACAACATACATACAAGGTGGGGTCGGAGAGGGTAGAATGTAGACGGATCTTAGCTTGTAGATGTAGAGAGGCTATTTCAGAAATAGCTATGTAATGTAGTAATTTATTTAGTGTTGAGTTAGGCTAAGATGGTTTGTTTATACCCTAAACGTGTAGATAAAGCGAAAGTGCTTGTAAGCTAGTTTGACCCTTGCTTAATGCCTCTCTTTTGTGTTCTATTAATGTAATACTATTTTTTTTATTATTTGAATCCACCTGCAGAGAGTACTAGAAGTCTGAGAACATTCAAATTGTTGATATTTATGTTTTTCTTTCTGGGTTTGTTTTAATTTTTTTTTTTTTTACTGTTGAAATAGTTTTCTGAGAATGACAGGTTTAATAATATTATAGTATTTAATTGTTGGATGGTAAGAACAACAATACCATACTCTGTGTAATCGCACAATGTAGGGTCCGGGTACAATGTACACAGACCTTACTCGTACCTTGCAGAAGTAGAGAGGCTTGACTTAAAATCTGATGAAATAATTTTTTTAGTATTGAGTTAGCCTAAGAGGTTTGATTATCCCCTAAACGTGTAGATAAAGCGAAAGTGTTTGCAAGCTAATTTGACCCTGTTTAAGTGATTTTATATTGTGTATTTTTTTTTATTTGAAATCCCCCTGCAGATGATAAAAAAAAGACAGATCACTTGACATCCCTTGATGGAGCTAAGGAGAGACTCCACTTGTTCAAAGCAAACCTACTGGCAGAAGGTTCCTTTGATGCTGTTGTTGAGGGGTGTGAAGGTGTATTTCATACAGCATCTCCTTTTTACCTTGGAGTCAAGGATCCACAGGTTCCTCACT